>JBBPUL010000159.1:5841-33235 GCA_038094675.1 Spongispora temasekensis
CCCCCCGCCGGCGCCCCACCCGGACGCGCAGGAGGAGGAGAAGGTCTATTAAAAAAAGAAAAGAAAAGGTTTACTGCATATTATCGAGTGATGGATGGAAGTGGCGAGAGTGATGAAGGCAAGGCAGGCAAATCAAACCATCTCCGGAGTCGCTCTCCGGGATGACTAAGCGACCACGATGCGGATCAACTGCACTCTCGCGAAATGAATCGACGTTATGCTAATAAAAACCAGCCAATCGCAAATTGGCCTGTCTGACAACATGTGTCATGCGTACCTGCTGCTGCTGACTCAGCACAGCACGTGATAAACTGCACAGTTGTTGCTTAGCTCATCATCAGCCACCGCATCCACACAACTCAGTTCTTTCGAGATCAACCGCATCATGGTCAACTTACGCTCGCAAAAGCGTCTCGCCGCTGCCGTCGCCGGTGTCGGACAGCGCAAAATATGGCTTGATCCCGCCGAGCAGGCAGAGATCGCCAATGCCAACTCTCGCTCGCACGTCAAGAAACTCATCAAGGAGGGTCGGGTCATCATAAAACCCACCGTCATGCACTCCCGCGCCCGCACACGCGAGCTCCTCGCCGCAAAGCGCAAGGGCCGCCACACCGGCCCAGGTAAACGGAAGGGTACCGCCGAGGCTCGTCTCCCCACCAAGGTCCAATGGATGCGGAGACAGCGGGTCTTGCGGCGGCTGCTCAGAAAGTACAGGGAGGCGGGCAAGATTGATAAACACCTGTACGTTTCCCTTTTCTTGGGCAGTGTTCCAAGCTGTTCTTGATCGCACCTCGCTTAGCTACCACTCGCTCTACCAAAAGTCAAAGGGTAACGTTTTCAAGAACAAGCGCGTGCTTATGGAGTACATTCACAAGGCAAAGGCCGAGAAGAACCGCACAAAGGTCCTCTCGGACCAGATGGAAGCCCGGCGTGTCAAGAACAAGGTTCGTCGCCTTGGAGAGCTCGCATCGCTGTTGCTGACTCACATGGTGTCACACAGGCCGCGCGAGAACGCCGTGCAGATCGTATTGCACAAAAGCGCCAAGACGTCCTTGCCGTGGAACAAGAAGCAGCGCAGGAATAAACGGACTCGCTCTTGTTGTACCCTTCTACGTCATGCGTCACATGCATCTCACATCACCTCACGGCTTATATACAAACGTTTCTGAACAGAAATTAAAGTAGGACATGCGCCAAGCTCATGCACATCTCTTTGACACGTCGCTCATTGGCAACCGCCTCCACCATCTCCCGCGTGATCCCAATTTGCCCCTTCCCGCTGTCGCTATCGTCCACGTGGGCGATAAGCCCACACTCGTTTAAGGCGAACGCAGCATCCTCGACCCGTAGATTGGTCGCCCGTGCAATCTCGGCAAGTGTGCATCGAACTACTACATGCGACGTTGCACTTCCGTCCGGATTCGATATAGTCTCGATTCGTCGCAATGCGTTGAGTGCTTCTGCAACAGCCACTGTGGAGATCAGATGTCACCACAACCACAAAAAAATAAGCGGGCACACACCATCAATGTGATGAGGGACTAACCCACTCACTGCCACGTCTGTGATCTCGCCATCCCATCCCTTGGGTCGCTTCTTACGAATCACGTTGTCCTCGTTGGACTGCAGCTCTGACATGTCGGACACCCATTGGCTCGTACTCACTTGTAAATATTCGGGCGGTAACACCGTCAGCAAACGTCTAGCATCGAGGCTGAGTAAAATGTCACGAACGAACGAAATGCGAGCACCGTACCGGAAGAATCGTATTAAAGTGGCAACCCAATACGTGAGGTAACTTCGCAACCCTAGGTCTGAGAGCGGTCGTTCTGGAGTGCCAACCCTGCCCGCCCTACGAGATAATTCGTAGCCTGACAGCGTGTAAATGCACAGGGGAGCAAGCGCGGAGAGGTCGACATACTGAATTCTATCAAGAGCATTCCGTACCCTTTGCGCTGGTATGGAGGCAAGACAATTATGCATGCGAGATTGTAGTCGTCATAAGAAAACTTTTCCTGCAACCACGTCAGATCAACAACGAGGGTGTTGGGTTATGATACCACCTTTGAGAAAAAACCCAATACATGATCTCGTTGTGAATCCGCATCCGTCAGTATGTAAAAGAGAACTAGATGTATGCGTTGAAGTTCGGAGCATACAGCGCAGAACCACGCACTCACAGTTGTCGCAGTCAAAGAATAACGTCTTGACATCGATAAAGAGCTTCCCAAAAAGCGACAAATTCTGGCAATAGAGCTATACACACACACAGCGCACAGTGAGGAACAACGCAGGAGAGCATTGGTGCCGCACCCACTCGCCTTTTCCTTGGCCCCATCCACCTCCCATATGGTGTGCGCTCCTCGCTGGTAGACCTTCCTCCCAGGTGGGTGTTTTCTGTCACACTTTTTCTTTTCAAAACAAAATAGATGCTGTCAACATCGCAGTTCGTGTGCGGCTTCAAGGCAGTGCGGCTCACAGCATGCAACTCCCATACCGACCCCTCTGCCATGTACTTGAAACACCGTTCGCACACCCACAAGACGGACTTTTCGCCCGTCGAACCAGCGCGTGCGAAGCCGCCGGCGAGCAGATCAGAAGTTCGACCGTGCGAGCGCCGAGTGCCGACTGCAGCAGCAGCAGCACTGGATGTCTTGGGAATTGGAGCAGAGGATCCACCGCCTTGGGCAGTGCTCGTCGTAGGCTCCTCGGCTTCCGACTCCATTAATGGATATGGAGAGAAGTACCTGATGGATAAAGAAAGGGGGGGGAGGGGGGGGGATGGCATCACATTATTTCATTATTATTATTTTCTAGAAACCGCATTTCCGACGAGGCGTATGGAGAAAATAAGCTACTTGCCAAGTTTTGATTTGCCATTGTCCAAAGTTGACTTTATCAACGTTTCTCTGTGCGGTGATCCGTTTATAGTGCTCGACGTCAAAGTCTTCCTCGGTCATGGTGTGGACGGTGGCAGTGGTGTTCGAGGGAAGAGGGTGTGCTAGTAGCATCGGCGTCGGCGAACTTCGAGGGCTGCTGATGGATTCACCCCGCTTTCGCTTCCCATTCTTCGACGACGACGTTCCGGACGGCACAGCGTCCGAGTCCGGCTCGACGCGACGCAGCTCGGACGCTGGTATCCACTCGTCCAGGCGCTTGTCCGAGCCTTCGTAGTGTACATACGCCTGGCCACCGTCCACGGCAGTGCGGTGCTGCAGGACCTGTACAAACTCTGTCGTCCAAATGATTCGGTATGCACGCTGGCTATGTAAACAAATGTGACGCACGGTCGATGCCATTCTTTCTCACCAAGAAAGAGTCTTCCTCCACTTTCTCGGCCATGTGAGGAGAAAAAGAAAAGAAAACGAGCAAGAAATTTTTACAGCAAGGCTCAAAGTGTCGGACCTGCAAGTTGCCATCTGCGTATGTATCAGATTGAATTTTCCGCTTATTGCTGGCTCATCGAACTCGGAACCGAATGACGTTGCTAGCGTTGTACGCTCCTCCATCGTTCAACGCACCGAGTCCGAATTATCCCGATGTCATTTCCCTTCTCTCTCACATTCCTGCATCCTGCCAACTCTGCGCAGCATGCAATATAGGTGGCAGTGTCTTTCAGTAGCAAAGCTGTCAATTCGATTGAAACACAGCTGCTCTCCCCCAGACCGCAGCCTGCAGCAATAAGACTGCTATTAAAGGCATAAAACTCTAAAGCAAACGTATGCTTTTGCAATTGTTCCTAATGCGCCATGGGACTTTCGGACCTGCGGGCGCATTCGCAGTCATCGCATGCTCTTTTCCTGTGGTCGCTGCTTGTGACCTGTGAGTTTTAAGGTTCTTCCTTCCTTCCTCCACCCATACTCATCCACCGCAAGCTCGGACTTTGCAAATTGTATGTTCTTCCGACACAGAATGATTATCGGTATCGTGGTTGGCGGTTCGTACCCTTTCATGTTGCTGCACGAAAATTATTGACACTTAATCGCTCTAGTGGCCCTCATCGTTCTCCTTTGTGTGATCTTGGCCTGTCTTCGGCGACGACGGCTTCAGAGGAGGGTCGTCACCACTACCCTGCCTCTGAACGGGGTGGGGGGAACACAATCGATGCCAAAACCTCCTTTTGTCCCCAACCCCGCAGGACCTCCCCATTACTCCGCTTACTATCAATATGCGAGGCCCGCTCTGCCGCCTGTGCATGTACCTCCCCGTGATTACCCCACATACAACCATCAATCACCATCACAGACGCTTTCCACACCCATCCCAATGCCCCAGCCGTCGTCAAGTGTGCCAGCGTCGCCCGCGTCGAAGCGCCCTCCCTCCTCGAGCGTCCTATCCAGACCTATCTCGGACGCGTCCTCGTTCACTTCCACACTACCCCGCCGCACACAGACACAGGGGACCGTACCAGAACAGCTTCCCCCTCCATCCCCTTCTTCCCCTCCTCCCAATTCCGCAGCTCCTGTGCGTCCGTCACCCCGTGTAACCCCATCTATCGCCGCCGCTCAACCGCCGCCCGCAGCCCGCGTTTCATTGAGCCCTATGCAAACTGGGACCTCGCGCAACAATACCGCAGATGAACCACCCCCTGCTTATACGCCCATTTGATTGATTGTTATACCCTTCTTCTGATTCCCCCCCCCCTCCCTCTCCTTTTTTTTTGTGGCCGACTCTATCCGGCTTGTGTGCCTGGAAAAACACTTGTTTGTGTCATGACAACAACTTTTTCACGCCGTCTTGACTCTTGCCTCGGAGAGAATGCGTTTCTTAGCTTATAATAGCTATGTATAACACACCCACACCTTCGGACAGTATAAAAATATCTCGTTGCTCCTCCTGACAAGTCCAACTTTCTCCTTTTGGCTTGAAACTGGGGCTGCAGGTTGTTATCAATCATAACGCTCGGCGTTCTCTAGGCAAGCCAAGACTCGGGACTGCTTGAAGCATCTGTGGACGGGTTCCACACTAGCTGCTGCTGCTGGCAACCACACGTTCGTGGTAAGCGGTGCCCGTGTGCCACGCTGCACCAAGCCGCGGCGAAGACTCCAGTCGACTGGGGCTTCTGGCAGCAGAGCAGTCTTGGCATCACTTCTTTCAAGTCGGGGGTCGTGGACGCTAGCGAACACTGCACTTGATCACTCTCCAGAGGGGGGTAGAAGTTAGAACTTGGCCATCTGGGGGCCTGGGAGCATGCGGGATCGATGGCGTCGGTCCTCCATGCATATGTGTATTACCCGCGGACTCTTTTTATGAGTAACTCACTGGTTGAACCTATGGAAGTAAGTCGTTTTATCGTTTTATAAATTTACTGTTGCTGTACATTACGCCAAGTTGATCTGCTTCGTCATCGGACCAGTACGCCAAGCCCGTACTATCATCACCCCAGATCATATCATCCATCCGTGCTTCAGCTTGCTTGCGACTCCGACGGTCTTCTATTCTACGTATCATGATTCAATCGCTTCAGGTTATGTGACCTACTACATAAGTACAATGCCCCACGCTATCAGCCCAGTGGTCTCAAATTGACCGCCTTCAAGTTGGATAAACCGATTTTGACTTTTGCTTTGATTTTGATTTCCACGAGTCGTCCACGGCAACGCACATTTTGAAGAAAAAGTGTGCCGGTCCGAGGAAAAATGCTTTTACGCACGGCCCGCTCTGCGGGGGTGTGTGGGACTACGACGATTACTGCCGGGTGATTTCGGTAGGGTCAGAGGGCCGTGGCAATACAACATGAGGTTCTTGGCCCAGTCTCTGGGGGGGTCTCGGTACTTACTAAGCGCTAGATGCCACGTGTGGGTCGTACGCCTCGACACCCAAGATAAAGTTGACAATGGAATCGATGATGGTTCGGTAGTTTGGCGATATGGCGGTCTAGAGTGAGTCGTGAGTTAACTTGGTTGAGCCATCTTGTGGTTAGGGTAGCAAGCCTGGGGCGAGTGTCCCGCAATCACCCTCTCCGAGTCGCATCGCGTGGTCCAGATCATGTGGGCAGTTTCAGAGATGAGAATTCGGAGGAGGCGTGCGCAGCCTAGTTCAATTTGAATTCACTTAATCAATGTTGCAAGAAACCCGGAACAAGCTTCTGCGGTGCTTTCCAGCAGAACACGGTGGACCGAATGCATTTGTGATCTGACTTGTATCGACCACGCCGCGAATTAGTTGCCGATAACAAGTCGGCAGCGGTGTACAAGCAACCTTTGATTTAGCTTTACTCCATATGCATCTTGTTGGATGGGTGCACCGGGAATACGGGAAGGGGGGAACGGGGTGGATAGTGCTCACCAATAATACCATATGTATAGCCTCGGAATTAGAAAGGATGACTTGAGCTAGTGCCGACACGGGCGATACACAGAGTAGCAGCTGGTGTCCATCGGGTTTCCGTTTCCGATGGCTGCATACTGCACAGCACAGCCAATGCAGAAGAGGCAGGCTACCACCCACCCACCAGAAAGGAGTGGTGTGACGAACCCAGCATCAGGTCGCAACTACCTGGCCCCTGGCCAGAACTCTCCCTGAGCTCCGTCCTCGGCTGCGGTGCCATTGCCCCTGAACCGACGGATCGCCCCCCACCCCCAGGACCAGGTCATGATAACATAATAGCTCCGAGCAAATCCAGTACGACGGGAAACTATCCGAAGAGGCCATAGCAGGCCATTCTCCATTGTTGTGAGATAGCTAGGTGACCTGTGCGGCTGAAACTCTCTGGGTCTGCATAGGGTGGTAGTTCCTATGCAAGCAAAGAAGAAGGCCGTGCCGGAGAAAATAAATTGCAATCCGGTCAACCAAGTTTGTAAGTCATTCGTTCACCAAATAAAGTAAAACCACCGTACCTTCCTGCCTGAAACTCCACTTACCAGTATGCAAGCATAGATATGAAAATGTCCTTCGTATATTAATCTTCGACAATTAACATTGTCACGGTGCCTGGATGACAACCAGTGAAAATACATGACAAGTGCGGCAACTTGACAAATACAGATGAGATCTCGACAGCCACGAAGTCGACCAGATACAGGAACAAAAACAATTCCATGCTTTCAATACAATAAGTATTCAAAAAGCAGGTCAAAATTGCTATTGTCACCTTACTGAGAAAAGAATGGGAACTTGCTCATCAGCCGACCAGTCCACGTGGTCTGTTGTACGTCGGATGTGCATTGAAAGGAGGATGCGTCGCAGGGAAATTCAGAAGTAGTAATCCATTTATACAAGGTCGGTTTTGAGACATCCGATAGACATAGTGAGTCACCATAACAGCCTGAGTTTCGACGAAGGAAGTATCATACAGACAATTGTAGTTCCTTCAACAAGACAAAACGCGAACCCATCATGAGATGTATGGTCACCTGGATCATAAGCCCCTTGCCCTCTTTTGTATCTGTGACGACTGGTCAAGTTGATCTCCTGGGCCTCTCTTCAGTAACGCTTGCACCGGTATAAGCTTAACACGACCTGTAGACGTCAACACCTTTGAGAAAGCTGACTGGATATCATTGTGTTTAGCTTTGATGAATTTGGCTTTGCCTGCATTTATCCGGGGATATGATTTCTCTGCCTGAATGAAACCTTTCTCCAGTTCAAACGCAATAGTTACAAGGCCCTCAGCAGCGGCATTAAACGTTTGCGCAATCAGGGGGTGTTTGAGTTCCCCAACACTTTCCCTCAAGAAATGCACACGTTGTCCAGGCGAGCCTGGGAAGTAGTCTTGGAGAATGTTCCATTGCCTGCGCGGTTCCGAAGTCGGGTTCTCTTTGTCAGTGTGATAACACAAAACCCATGCGAATGACCAGAAAACAGACTCGAGGTCATGGAGAAAGTTCATCCGAAAGGGAGGTATCAGATGCATCCGAGAGTTCTTGCCGAGAATGGGATAGAAGTGGTAACGCATATGCAACACTTCACACGCCATGAAATTAATAGTCCCCTGTCAACAATGTTGGTCCTCACCATGCCGCATTATAATATCAGTCAGGAGACGTACTGTTTGGACTCCATGTGACACATGAGAATCGGTGCGTTTCGCATACTCGAGGTCAATGAGTTTGCCGGTGCCCTTGCCATTTACGATCACCCATAGTGCAATCCCGGGACTATAATCCCGGTGCACCCATCCAACGAGGTGCATGTAATGCAAGGCTGAATCAGAGGTGAATGCAACATACCACATCGGGACCAGGAAGACTTACCTGTACATGTATCAGCAAGGCATTGGATGATGTCCCGAAGGTCATCCATATCATGGACGACAGTGTCAACCTCGTCGAAAACCATGCGATGATGCACTCTGTGTGGGATAGGGGCATCTTCCCAATTCTGGTCAGTAACACGCTTCCAGGGATGGCCAACCTCTAGGGTTTGTCCAATGCTTGGTGTATGATTCTTCAAAGAGCAGGATGAGGACGAGGACGAGGTGTATGAGAAGGACGAGGAAGACGAGTATGCCAAGTCACTATCCTGCAGGATGTCTGCCCACTTGTATCCAGTAGGAAGCTTCGAGCTACCACCAAAATCCAGTGTACAATCCTGCCTTCCATCAACAAAGACATCTCCATACTCCCTGATTTTAACAAAGTGCTTTCTTGCCTCGTCGACTCTGTCTGGGAACTGTTTTTGGATGTCCGCCATAATATATTCAAGTATCTTGCCCTCCGAAAGACGGTCGGAATATCGCCAGCCATCCTTTATGACAACCATTTCCCCTTCTTTATCCACAGCTTTCCATACGCGAGTCCCCCGTCTGACCATGCAGTCAGTACCATACGTCGCAAGTTCTTCCAGGGTGATGAATTTCTGATTGATCCTGTATTGAATGTGGTTTTCAACAAAGATGCGTTCAATAGTAGAGTCCCATCCAAGCTGGGTATCCAATGCAGTTCCCAGAAAGTAAAAAAGTGAGATAACATTCCACAAATCCTGGATACACTGTCATGAATAAGAAACTGATGCTTTGGAAAGGAAACTTGCCTTCAAAACATTGATAGGTTCAGTGACCAACATGCATGCATGGTCGCTGTGCCATACCCTTAACTCTTCATCCTCAATTGTGATACCGTACACAAAACGACGACAAGAGTCTTCACACATTATGTTGTGGAGGCCCCATATCATCCTGGCCGCATTCTTGACAGATTTTGTGTTAGTTATTATCAAGTGCTAGACAACAGTTTTCCGAGACTTACATTGCTGGAATCTTTTTTTTTAAATTCGAATGGAATGGCAATGTCGAACCAAAGTGTTTGATCAAGCTTTTGTATGGTTTTTGTCTGGACAAGTTTCAGATAAGCATCCAGCTTGATGGAGTTGTGTTGCTCTGAGAGTGTTGTATAGTTCAGATAGGACAAAGCAGCATCGGGTACAAGTTGCAAGATTCCATTGATTATCCCTGATAAGGGTGCGAATACCATATCTTCGTGGCTGGACGTTTCTGAAGGAGGGTGTGCAAATGACTTCCAGCCATCTCCATCGACGATCCCTTGCTCTTTCAATCCATCCAGAATTTTGGAGATATGGTCATGAGAACCATGTGGAGGTTGAAGTTGGTGAACGAGATGGTCGAATGGGACCACAAGTAGGCCTCCCAAGTCTTGGAAAAACTTTCCTGTATTGCGATTAACTGGCCTAGTATCACGCGATGACGAGTTCTGAGTTTGGTCTGCCATTGTGCGAAAGTACGCAGAGCACCTAGGTTTCCCCACAGTACGAGCCTTATAAAGAATGGTACCCCTATAAGTCACTATTCACGCGTGATAACGGCGAAGGTAGCGAGCCGGGAGGCGAGCCGAGAAGCCCCGAAGGGGTAACCTCCAGGAGCACTGCGAATCCACCGAAGGGGTAGACCCTGGGGGGTCGTGAACAACGGATTGTGAGCATAGCAATCGCCACGATCCGCGCCAACAGGCACGACGGCACACACGTCGACGTCAAAGACCAGGACGACGAGGACGAAAACGTGTCAGCCAACGCGCCCCCACGCGAAGATGCCGACAACAGCAACGACGCGCCACGAGCCGCGCCAACAGGCACGGCAGCGGACACGTCGATGACAAAGACGACGACGAGGACGACCCGCTGCGAATGCGCCAACTACCAGCACGATGGCAGACGCGAGGACGACGAAAATGCATCGGCCAACGCGCCCCCATGCAAAGATGCCGACGCCAACGACAACGTGCCACCAAACACGCCAACTGGCATGACAGCGGACACGTCGACAACGACGCGTCTAGTGGGCACACCACCCATCCTTGACCCATCCACGCCCGCCCGCGTGAGCCTTGCAGCATGCACGCTGCATGTACGCATACGTACACCCATGCAAACGCATGAGTGAGTGTGTGCGTGCATGCATGCATGCTCTTGCTCCAGCTTCTGCACCCACCCGGCTTGGGCCAAAGCCCGGGCTCTCAGGCCAGGCCGGCCCCCATTGAAGGCTTTGAGGGCTCAGAGCCCGGCTCTCGATTTCGCAGGGCCCCAGGTCAGGCCCGAGCCGGGGCTTTTGATTGGACCGGGCCGCGGCATCACCTACCACATCACGAAAAGAGCTAAACCTTTAAATCTATTATAAGACGTATAAGTTAATATAAAGGTTTAGTTCTTTTCGTGATGCCAACGAGCGCCCTCCTCCAGGTCGACGGCTTGATCCCTGCTGATCGCATCATGCAGCATGACGGTGCTGAATGTCTTCGCGGTCAGATTATTTTCGAATGCGCGAGTTGCATGGTTTTCTTTTTCTTTTTCTTTTTTGATCTTTTTCGCTTTCTCTTTCTTTTTTCTTTGCTTTTGCCTCTGGTCCCACTTTTCCTTTAGTTACATACTTAGCTACCATGTCTACCTACGTGTGTCTCTGCCCGTCCGTAATAGAACGTCCTTTCTGCTGCTCCCGACGAGCGCGCGTTCATCCGGTCGACGATGCCACACCCACAGCCCGTGTCTACTTTCTCCTCAGACAGTCAGACAGTTTCCTCCTCAAGACCGGATGCCAATATTTCCGCAGGACTTGAGTTGTCGTAACCCTGTCATCGCCACCCGCGTCACCTGCCAGCCTGTCAGGTGACGCAAAAGCGTCGCGACTCGGTCACGGCCGAGCGGATTTCGAATAATTGTTGACTGGGAACGAAAAATCGGTCTATTGACCCCTTCGCATGGCGGTGCTCCCTCATTATGTAGCAACCGGCTAACCTAATAAACGCTAAGGCGGCAGGCAGGCAATCCTGTCACGCTAATATGTACCACTGCACTCGTCTCAGAGGGTTCCGTTTTTCCCCTCCGCACTCTCTCAATCGCCACGCTTGGCGACTCGGATGCCATCGACTCGGCGTCCCGTATTCTTGATGGAACACGTACGACTGTTGCCGCAGCCCACATGGGCGTGACCCTTGGCGGCGCAGTATTTCAACTGGCGTCGGTGTCTATCATACCATACGCCCATTGGCAACCACTGGCCTGTCTTAGCTTACTTGGCGTATTTACACGTGCGCAGATTGCAATGCTGAATTGGATTTCTCGTTGGCAAAACCAGCAAGGGGATCGATTTATGATCCCACTGGATATACCCACTTCATGCCTAGCAGTGTAGTAGGTCTATACGCCTCCGAATAGAACTCGGCTCCATGCAACCCCGTCCTCGCCCAACTGTCCACCAGAGCGTTGCCCCACAACGTGAGCCAGAAAAACGTCCACAGCCATCCGACGAATCCGCCGACGCGCTTCCCGGTCGCCCGCCTCCAAGCGCCTTCCAAGATGACGCCAACACCCTGCACGAGGAAGAATCCTGTGACCTGCACTGGGTATGCGCCTCGACCCATTCCCCGCACGCCAACATCATGAAGGAATCCCGAGACAGCGAAAGCGCCCATCACCATCCCGACTTGTCCAAAGAGGCGCTCCATCGGTTTGCCCCCCGTGCAGACAAAGCTCTCTCGCAAAAGCTGGTGCCACCGCCTTCCCCAGAAACTGGAGAGCGAGGTCGAACGCCAAGGAGAGTCGAAAACGGGAGGCCATTGGGACGGGCGGTGTTGGAATAACAGCACGAACGTCCCCGCGGCAAAATGGTATAGCGTATTGATGGCAACGTATGCGTTGAGTCCAGTGAGCACCGTGACGATGCTGGATTTGAGGAATCGCTGGAATGGAGGCAGCGATGGGTCAAAGATAGTGCCACCTTCCACCGACCCAAACGTGTCGGGTCCAAGTGACTGTATGGTTCCGCGCAGGACGTCGAACACAACTCCCAACGCGATGAACCTGGAGAAAGTGAGGAATGCAAACGCTGTGCGGGATTCTACTCGGAAGAAGGGTGTTGGGATGGGTCCTTTGGGGGGACCGTCCCATTCAATGGCCCTCATATCCAGAAAAAGGCTGAAGGTGTTCCACACGGCGGACGAGATGGAAATGTCGCGTGCCTCGGAGGTGTTCAAATCATTGCGATCGCCGTCGGCTGTGCCGTTGCATGCCTTGCGAATCAACAATCTGGAATACGGTCGCTTGGTCGATGCCCATGATACGCTTCGTGACGCAATATTAAACATGCTCCACTAAGATTGTAGGGTTTTGAACCTTGATATTTAATCTCGACGAGCGTCAACGACTCACCGCTAGAACTTGATTCAAATAGTCATAACGTGGGTTGTTCTTCGCGACATCCAGCGACATGCTTGCGCGAAAACACAACCAAAGCAACACAGGCAAGAGTGCTACTCGATAGAAGCGCGTGCGAGGCAGCTGCACCAGTACGGCCATTGCGTGGTGGGGGACCAAGACAGGCATGATAATGGTGGTGAAAGTATGCGGCGTGATAGCAACCTGTTCAAAACTGAAGGCATGCTGAAGCATCATGGTGACGGATCGCCTGTTAGAGTGAAATGTTGGACCACTTGCTCGGAACGACCAAGGAGAATAATCACCAAGCCATCATATGTAGGATGTAGGATGGTCCGAATGGAACCAACTTGAAGAGGGTATGAACTGTGTACTTAAGTATCAGTACGAGGGTCAAAACCAACGTTGATTGACCTGCGGTAATATAACGGGGATCAAAATGCTTACATCAAATTATACGACTGTACCTTTCAACCGATTGAAACGTGCCTGGTGGTAGCATCCGATCGCAAGTTTCATCCCCATTCCATAGTGCCAGTACTTTGAATCAATGACGTCTCTGAACCGACAGTTGCGGCGGCGAACTAGCACCTGTAAGTTGGAGTTCGAATATTACTGTATGGCCGGCCGGGGTATGTCGACCTGCACACTTCGCTAAATTCGGGTGTACTTACCGTAAAGACGAAATTCCAATCCATGGGACCTCGGTGACTTGTGACAGACTACAGTACAAAGTTGTAGTCTTTGTCACCACACTCACCAAGGCTCACTGTCTTGTCTCTTTGCTCGAGACTCACACTCGTTGACACCATCCCGTCGGTCTCGCCGCTCGGAAAGTAACCCCACTGCATTCTCCCGAGGAATTCGATATCAACCCTGCATAGTGCTATGACTCAGACCACCGCATCTTACGGCTCAGGCTCAGTAAGACATGGGTTTCATGCAAGGCACGATGACTGAGGACTTGTGTTCCTACTTCCGCAGTCACGGTGCAGGGAAGGGAAGCACGGGCGGTGCCGAGGCTTGAAATGGGGTCCGAACTAACAATTCAATGAACATGCGGCGGGACCCCGGTTGCTCGCTATTTCCGCCTTTCGATGTATCAGTCATTTTTTCAAGACTTTTGTTTGCAGCTGCAAGTGCAAGTCCCACATACTGCTGTATGTGCTGTCACACTGCAGGCTATGACGTATCGTTTCGGCAACATCCTTGAAAAAAATTGCACAGGCTGTCAATCTGAGACGTAAAGTACATACATAGTACCGGTATGTATAAAATGGCGGCGAGCCGCATGCCAGAAAAGTGCACACTGAAACTTCCAGTAGTACTGCCGTCAATATTTTGTCGCATTGACAGTTGATCAAATTTCCTTTTTACCACGAACTGGTGGCATCTCGCGATATCGTGACTGTACTGGCTTCGTCTTCACGGCGATTTCACCATATGATGTTGTCAGTATGTTTTGTTACTATGCGCTGCCAGAGACCCATGCAAGTTTGATATGTCAATTGACAGACAACATGGCATAATTCAGCATGCATTTTCATTCGAATGGGCTGCTGTGACGCCGTATAAATTCGCCACAATCCTTTTGCCCACCTTTGTTTGCTACTATGCAATGGCCGTACTGGTGCAGTTGCATCACACACGTGTTTACCGGGCTGCACTTTTGCCTTTGTTGCTCTGGTTGAGCCTCCGAGCAGCCAAGTCTGTCGATTTTTCTGGAAATAATCCTGGACAAGTTTATCTTAATCAATGTCTGGCAGTAAGTATCGATGGTTGTTAGGACGTATCCTGGCTCAAATGCCACGATCTGTCTAGCTGACCGCATTTAATGTGGCGACGCGAAGCATATCATGGACGTTGGCAAAGCGACCATATTCTAGACTGCCGATCTGTGATGCGATCAATGGCACCACTGATGACCGCAATAGAGCCACCCTTCATGGGCCCGTCATTTCCATCCATTCTGCGATGTGGAATGCCTGGAATCTTTTACTAGATCTTAGAGGAATTGGATGGAGCGGACCCCCCAAAGGACCCATTGCAACACCATACTTTCGAGTGCATTCCCGACGAATGTTCGCTCTGCTTTCTTTCTGTAGGTTTGTCGTACTGGAAGTCATATTTGACATCCTGCACGGGATCCTGGTTCTTCTTGGACCTGACACTTTCGGAACGATGCAAGGCGGTACCATCTTTGACCAATCGCTTCCTCTACTTCAACGGTATCTGAAGTCATCATTCATCACGATACTCGCTGCAATCCACGCGTATGTTTCCCTTGATGCAACATACCAGGCATCCGCAGCATTCTTCGTCATCGTATTTCAGCATGAACCGTCGCAATGGCCACCTATCTTTGACTTTCCTTGTCTTTCGACCTCGCTCTCTAGTTTCTGGGGAAGGAGGTGGCACCAACTATTTCGCGAAAGTTTCTCGGCCATCGGGGCCAAACAACTCGAAAAATACCTCGGACGGACCTGGATGATTATCAGTGTTTTCGCTGCCTCGGGGTTGTTTCACGACGTTGGAGTGCGGGGGATGGGTCAGGACTCGTACACACTGGAAATCGTAGGATTCTTCGTCATGCAAAGCGTTGGGGTTATAATGGAGGGTGGTTGGAAGCGGGTGAGTGGGAAACGTGTTGGCGGGTTCGTTGGTTGGCTGTGGACCCTTTTCTGGCTGGTATCTTGGGGGCACGGTCTTGCGGAGGGTTGGGCAAAATCAGGATTGCTCGGGGCTGGATTCTGGCCCGAGGGTTACAGACCTACCACGCTGCTGGGGATGGAATGGATGTTTCGATAGAATGGGTTGGCGTCCGGTCGATTATGCAGCCAACAGTGAGAAATTTGCATCTATACAACATGATGGTATAAGATACGCAAGCCAACAACTGAGGTGCTTTTAAGTGTGAACCACATTCGTTTGAGAAACCAATTTCATCATCAGCGTAGTAGGTCTGTATGCTTCGGGACCGAATTCAGCTGCAAGTAAACCTGACCTCCCCCAAGCTTCGGCGAAAGCAGTTCCCCACAAAACCAGCCAGAACAACGTCCACAGCCAACCAATGAACCCACCGACACGTTTCCCGGTTGCCTTCTTCCAAACACCCTCCATTATGACTCCAACGCCTTGCATGAGGAAAAATCCCATCACTTCTAGTGTATATGTGCCACGGTCCATTCCATGCAATCCGACGACATGTAGAATGCCCGAAACGGCGAAAGAGCCCATGACCATCCCGACGCGTCCAAAATATCTTTCCATTGGTGCACCTCCCAGAAGCACGAAAATTTCGCGAAAGAGTTGGTGCCACCTCCTCCCCCAGAGACAAGTGAGCGAAGTCGAAAGAAGAGGACACTCGAAAAGACTAGGCCATTGCGATGGATGCTGATGGAATAGTATCACGTATAATCCCGCATGAAGGTGATACAGTGCGTCGATGATGAGGTATGAACTAGCTCCGAGGAGCATTGTGATGACGGTTGACTTCAGGTATCGTTGAGGTAGCGGCAGCGATTGGTCAAAGATAGTGCCGCCTTCCGCCGCTCCAAAGGTGTCGGGTCCAAGAGACACTACGACTCTGCGTATGACGTCGAAGGCGACTTCCAACATGAAGAATTGACAGAAAGAAAGTAAGGCAAATGTTGATCGAGATTCCACCCTGAAATACGGTGTTGGGTTAAGTCCTTTTAATGGTCCGCTCCATCCTAGTCCCCTCATATCCAAGAAAAGATTCCAGGCGTTGCGCATCGCGGAAGAGAGGGTAGTACAGTCTTCATGGGTACCTGCATTGTGTTTAGTGCACGTGCCACTGCCCGACTTGCACATCGGCAGCCTGGAATATGGCTGCCGTGCCATCGCCCATATCATGCTTCGCGCTGCCATAGTAAACATGGTCAACTTTTGTTGGAGCTTTAGCCTGGACAATCAAGGAAAGTGTCAACACTCACCGCCAGGCCTTGATTAAGATAGACATAACGCGGATCACCCAAGGAGAAATCCAGAGACCTATTTGCATGGAAACAAAACCAAAGCAGTACAGGCAGGAGCGCTGCTCGGTGGAGACGCGTCCGGGGTATCTGGACCAGCACGGCCATAGCATAGTAGCAGATGAAGGCGGGTAGAAAGACAGTGGCAAAGTTTTGAGGTGTCACAGCAGTCCGTTGGAAAGCGAACGCATGTTGAAGCATATCGAAACACCCGTGGAGTGAATATCAGCGACTGAGAATGGGGACCCGAGCCCAAGCGAAATGGCAAGTTGTTACTATTAGATGGAAATAACACGATACGGTTTTATAAAGGAAATCTGAACTGTAGAATGATGCTATGTACTTGCCGTTGTCAAGTTCCACGTGTCTGACCCTATGACGGTTCGGTTGCCAACGGTAGCGACCCAGCGAGCTTGTTGGTTCGAGGAATACCATGTGGCAGTGTCACGTTCACCCAGTCCGGCCCGTGCTGAGTCACATTGAGTCCCCCTATCAGATGAGCGTTCCATCGTCATTCGTGATTTCAGCTCGGATGTATCTCTCACCCGTTTTGATACTGAGTAGCATCGCGCCTTCGCCCGCGTTGCTGTTTTACCACTTTTACAACGTGGCGTTCTACTCGATATGGGTCATCTTGACTTGTCCGCGATGATTCAAAGAGGGACGCGAAGCCTACATGGTGTCCTTGCCCTCCCTTTCGGGCGTGGGAATTAACCGACCATGGTGGTAGCGGCCCGGGCCGGCGAGCAAGATGTTTGTAAGTGTTATTTCTTAAAGGACTCGGACTGCCGCCAAGTACTGCACACAAGGCTCTGGGCAACTCGCCGTTCGGTTCCGCTGCCGTTGTCTTTCATGCGCCCACGTGCTCTAGATGGTCTTCAAAGCTATATTCAAGGGAAAAAAACCCCTCAAAGCGGCCTCTCATGCTATTCATTCGACCACAACCGCACGTTGTTTTAACTTCAACCCTTTCAGAAGGACATTCTCCAGTAAACCCGACCAGTTGCCCGGAGCCTCGTCCGCTCTGCCACTCTACCGTGCGCCTCGGCAGGTTATGGCATACGTCTGATCTGACTGCTTTCCCATAGGGAAAATCATTGCCGCGTGGACTCAGACGCCTACGAAATGGTATCCGCTTCCTCTTGCGGTCGGAGCTCTTCTCCTTGTCGTCATCCAGTACCACAAAAAGTCCTCACGTGCCTCGAAGGAAGTTCATGTAGACAATGATGGTCGGGAGGTTATTAAGCTCAGAGGACCTTGGCAGGTGTGTCCGTGTTTTCCTCGATGTGTGCACAGTTGAGCTGTCGTTAGGTCCATGTGATGGGTGCATTGCCGTTGCGCAATCTCTCTCGGGTCTGGGGCTACTTGAATTCGTTTGAACTCCCCGTCTGGGTTCGCCCATATGGTTTTCGATTATACGCTTTTGTCTTTGGTTGCGATTTGGATGAGATCGAGCACACGGACCTGACAAAGTATGCAAGTCTTGGGGAGTTCTTTTATCGGAAACTAAAACCTGGCGTTCGGCCAGTTGACAATGCCATTCTTGTAAGCGACAGTTCTTGGTCTTCCACCAGCGTATCGCTGAATCCTTTTACAGGTCAGTCCAGCCGACGGAACCGTTCTTCATTTTGGTGCTATTGAAAACCTACACGTGGAACAAGTCAAGGGCATCACTTATTCCTTGGACGCACTTCTTGGTGTAGAACGACATGACCCCAGTGACCCGCCGTCGCCTACTGTAGCAGTGGTGGGATTTCCTGACGACCAAGAGATCGTCGACCATCACGAATTTGCCATTGTTAACGGGATAGAATATAGCCTCGATAAACTGTTGGGTACCTCGGCGCCAAGTACGCCTGGATCAGTATCCCCGGTAGAACCAAAGATGTCGGAGGTGGATGCCGTCGAGGAATTACCCCACAAGTTTGGTGCACAAATTGATGCATCCGTCGCGCAAGAGGGAAGTCTGCAAGAGATTCTGGCTCACGATGCTTCTGTCGTCAGGGAGATGGGCGTGCAATCGTCGTTTGGGGAGCGCAAGAGAAGCATATCAGGCACTAGCGTCAGGAACGGGAACGCTCTCTACTTCACCGTCATCTACCTTGCTCCCGGGGACTACCACCGTTTTCACAGTCCCACTGCGTGGGTGGTCGAGAAACGGCGTCATTTTTTTGGTGTGTCATCTTAGCATCAAGCTGTGGGTTGTGCTCATGTCCGGCAGGTGAACTGTTTTCGGTATCCCCATACATGGCGAAGCGTCTTCGGAACTTGTTTGTGTTGAACGAGCGCGTCGCTCTTCTTGGCCGATGGCGATATGGTTTCTTCGGCATGGTTCCTGTTGGTGCTACCAACGTCGGTAGTATTAAAGTGAACTTTGACTCTGTATGCGGGTTCCGATTCAGAATATCTCGGTTCACAGAACTGACGGTTTTTTTTTCGACCCTCTTCAAGGCACTCCGCACGAACGTCCGTGGCCGCCCACCTCCACCAGGGACATTCACCGAAGCCGTCTATTCGGCCGCGTCTCCGTTGCTCAACGGTCAGCCTTTGGTTCCTGCACAGGACATGGGAGGCTTCTGTCTCGGGAGCACCATCGTCCTCGTGTTCGAAGCTCCGAAGAACTTTGAGTTTGCTGTCAAGGCAGGTCAACGGGTCAAAGTGGGCAACCGACTGGGGGATGTCCCCGGTACGATCACAGTGGGGTCGACCTAGGAAGATGAAATGAAAATGGGTCATGATGCATGATGATGTCGTCTCGTGCTGCTTGTCATGCTCACACATGAAGCTACCCTGTGCGATGACTCTTTTTTTTTGTGTGTGTGTGTGTGTTATGGATATTACCCCGCGATTTATTGTGGTCAATTAATGTGTATACCCGCATCCTGTACAGCAGTGGAGTCTAATGTGCAATGGCAATTCGCTCCCTATACTTTCTTCTTATTGCAGCCACTTCACTAAGGCCCGCTTCGGAGTCTCAACCTGGGCTCCAGACCTACAGATACTATTGTCGTCGTTACAGTGCTTCGGATTTCCTACTTGATCTTGCACTGTGCGAGGTATGTTTTTTGTTAACTGTTAGGGTCGAAAAGGCCATAATGCAACACATTTGGGACTGCAAAATTAAATTTATCTACAATGAGCATTCTACCTCGAACGTATCCGAGGTTCTCATTGTACGAAATGAATCTTGACCTCAAAAGTTGTGCATTATGACCCTTTCTACCACTACATACATTCTTTTAACTGCATTCGTTAACCTTGGCGCTGCTCGTGTGTCAAATGAATCTGTGCAGCTATATATCGTCAGACGTTTCTGAATCATGCTCGTCAGACCAGCGACTCCCAGATGACACACAGACCTTCCAAGGCTTGGTTCAAAGGTTAGCATGAGCCGACGGTGTTATCCATCTCTCGACCCAATTCACTCGCTCGGACAAGTCCCTCATGTCCTCCCCAACCTCGTGGTACGGGATGGCAAGCTCGGCAAGTAATTCCCGATAAATGTAGAAGGAGCGCTCGTGCTGGTCCAGGCTACGAACACCATCATCGACCAACCATTCGAGCACAGGTCGAAGGAGGAGGAACTTGGCCTTCCGATATCGTTTTAACGCACTCTGAAAGGTAGGGTGTCCTAACAGCAGGTTCTTTTTTTCCTGTGCCTGACGTTCATCTTTTGATGTCAGGATTGCATAGACGATTGGGTCCACAGCCGACCTGTCGCTGAGGACAATAGGTTCGCTGGTGGTGCTTGCCCTTTCATGCACCTCTGCTTCCCTCTCCAGCTGCTGCAGCATGATTGCACTTTGCATCTCGATCTTGCCCGCATCCTCCCTTGTAAACCCCCGCCTTTTCATGATCTGACGTGCGACCTCGGTGATGTAGCACCACGGGGGTAGTTTCAAGGACGACGCAATTGCATTGCAGAGTGTCGTTTTCCCGGTAGAGGCTGGCCCTACAATGTACAGCTCAGTGAGCTGGTATTGGTTGTTGTTGTTGCTCATCTCTGCGAACGATTTGGATCTGTGGGTTTTCTTGACACGTTGGAGACGAAGCCAGACCTCCTAAATAGGCTGTGCAAGAAGTCTGAAGCCTTCAACAGTTCGACCTTTCGGCCGTCTTACCGCGGACGCCTCTTCTCACCGATCTTCATGACACTCTATTTACCTCTCAGGAAGAATGACGCTTTATTATCTTGGCCAACCATCTGGAGAACCAAAAATACCTACGACAAATTCATCAGGTCCACTGCGGATGCAGAGTTTCTCGATTTCCGAGTGATCACATTCTCAGAAGCGATGGTCCTATCAAGTCTCCACTCGTCTAATTCAAAAATTTGCTTGTCCAGAAGACAGTTTGTGGGTCATTTGCGGCAGGCTAGTATTTCACTCGAATGATGAAAGCTGGTGTATTCATTGATCCAGTATCGATTTTATCACCACATTAACAGTTCTGCTGGGGAAGTAAAAAGTAGACGGTCTCTGCTTTCCCCCTCGTAGTTTGGACAGAGAAGTAAAACGTATTTTGAAACAAGCAGCAATGCCAAACTCGGCAAGAGGATTTGATAACGGACGCGGCGAGATGCCGTCTATATTTAGGGGTCAAATACATTGGTCCCCTATTCTCTGAAGACGTTTTCTAAGAATGCCAACATCATCTTCTCTAATGGATGCTGGTTTATGGCCGAATACTGACCTCGTCCTCCATTTCGCCATCCCCCGACTACAAAGCGCTTCAGAACTACGCGATCCTTATGTATATGGGAACAACCGTCTTCAACAACACAAAAAAGCATATGTGGCCCCACAACTCGTTTGCGGGGTCGCTGCGCAACGATGCAGGCTCATTCTCGTTTTACGGTCTCCTCACCCAAAACGGTCAGTACGACTCACGCTGCTGTCCATTGGAACAAATCCACATGGAAAGAATCAAGGCAAGTGGCAACGGCCGGGCATGTATTCATTCTCAACGGACCGATGATCATGCTCCCGGATCATCCGACCATCCACAAGGACATGTACAAAGCTGGTGCTCTTTCCCTTCCTCCCTTCCCCCCAAAGTTTTGAGGTGTCATCGCAGTCCGTTGGAAGGCGAACGCATGTTGAAGCATATTGGAACACCCTTGGAGTAGAGACTGAGAATGGGGACCCGAGCCCAAGCGAAATGGCAAGTTGTTACTATTAGATGGAAATAACACGATACGGTTTTATAAAGGAGATCTGAACTGTAGCATGATGCTATGTACGTACCGTTGTCAAGTTCCACGTGTCTGACAGTCCCTACGGTTCGGTTGCCAACGGTAGCGACCCAGCGAGCTTGTTGGTTCGAGGAATACCATGTGGCAGTGTCACGTCCACCCAGTCCGGCCCGTGCTGAGTCACATTGAGTCTCCGTGGCAGGCTGATGATTATGGCGTTTCCATCATCATTCGTGATTTCAGCTCGGATGCATAAGTGGATCGCCAGACTACGATCGATTAGCCAGGTCCGAGACAAGATGGCCTTTCTTCGCATTTTGCTGCTCGTCTTTCAATCCTTCGCCACAGGCTACACCATCTTCAAGGTGATTTTCAAGGTGATTAGATGGAGACGAGATAAACGCCAAATAACAAACAACGCTGCGTCAAATCGGGAGGTTCATGCTCCCGGTAAGATCGGAGCAAGCAAGAGAAAGAATGATCGGGAGCCGGGCGCCGGTGAGTAGTGTGTAAGGGCTCGAGTGCACTGTTATTTCTTACGCTCTCGAAACATAAAAAAAAGTGTGGACCCCTCAAACATTTGAATACCCAGAGGTAACACCTTGCCCTCACCCTGTGAAAGACGCCAATCCCGTGCCATACCGTCCCTTCCGATGGGGAGAGTACCAGTGAGTGGAGTGACTGCGTCTTATATTCTATCTTGCTTATAATGTTGACCGGCTTTACTTTGAAATTCTGCGGCATTGATACTTGGCTCGTTTATGTATGTGGTTTGAATCAAGTGTCACGATGGGCATTCGCACTATGCCTTGGACTGAATGGATGGAACTTGACAAATCCTTCACATTCCATCAACGGATTCGCAATTTTCGAGTGAACCAGTGTGGGAAAAATGTCCTGCACGTCCTTCCTACCCGCGAGGACGAATTCGTAAAGGTTGCTGGTGGTTCCGAGGCAGGTTCGTGACTTCTAAAACTTGAGGCGCATTTCCAGTCGTTAAACTCAAATGGCAGTGAAAGAGCTGTTGTACGAGCTCGCGGAGTATTTGCCTCAACGATATCCTTCTTCCTTCCTTATCTCACGTATCCCAGAATCGGCACAAATCCCTACGATCGGTGGGATACCCTTGTCATGGAACGGTAAAGCACCAATTAGAACAATCGAGGTCCTTGAGACAGGTGAACAATACGACCTTGGGGTCCTTGAGTCAATGCACGATGTGGAAATGGGAGAGGAAGCGTTCAGAATTATCAATCGTCTGTGAGAACGTTGTCACTGTAATTGACCCTCTGTGCCGCTTCGCTGACCACGTCAACAAGGGTGCAAGATGATATCGCAATAATGGTGGAAGGTAATCTGGCAGAATGAATCACTGGCGCTGCTTGTGTTCACCATATTGACAAGGAACGGATGGAAAGTATTACTTCCAGGCAGGACTTATATGTGTGCCAGGTCTGTGCACCACAAACGTACTCTAGAATTTTTACTCAGTCTTGTCAGGATTTTGGCGATTACGTGACAAGATCGGAATGCCACTTGACGAGATACACCTCACTGGTGATGTGCCCCAATGTACGAGTATTCTTTTGCCACCGGCTGCGCAACTGTTGACCAATCTATACAAAGTCAAAGCGAAGTTACAACTCAGCATGAACCGTTTCTTCCAACGTCTACCCCTTGATAAACCGGTAATAAGAAACAATTATTCTATACAAGTTATTACACCGAGAAACACAGGGGAAAGATCAGATGCCGGGGAAAATCTCTCCGATATCGACCCCGAAGAATTAAGCTGGGCTGAATATCTCAATGGACCTGAGGACGAGTTTGTTCATCGGGGAGGCCATGACAGCGGCGATGTCCCTTACATGTTGCCTTCGAATATCCGCCTCAGAAGCGAAAGACAGACCTTGCGCCGACTTCCCCGCACAGGAGCCATCGTATTTGGAATTCGTACGTACCAGTACGAAGTGGAGGAGCTGGTACGTGAAAAAGGTGTCGCAGCACGCTTGGCGAGTGCAGTGAGGAGTTGGCCCCATGAAGTGGCGGCTTACAAAGGACGTTGGCGATACAAGAAAGTTCTCCTTGATTTCTTGGACGAGTATGCCGAGAGGGATGGGATTACCGGACCTGAAGAGGGTATGCTCCCATACCCGTATTAGGTGGTGATCATCAGTTATCATGTTTTAATAAATACACCACCGAAAGAAGGTGCATTAAGAGATTTGGATGTTCAGCAATGTGTGCATAGCATTCGGAAGCGGGGATTCGTGCATGCGTCCTGTGGAACAAGCCATCATCTCCGCAGTAATTTTAAACATTGGTGTCTCTCTGAGTCAACGTTTGCCCCGGACTGGCGGACCACGAGCGACCATGCTTCTGGTGGTACATGATTGCAGAGTGTTTGTGAACTGAACGCTTTGAGACCTATTGTGGTTAAATTTTATTGTTTCCATCGAAGAACAACATCCACAGATTTCCAGATATACACAACAAAGGAACCACAAGCTGTGGTCAGCTGTGTCTTGTCCCGATCCTCAGGCCTCAGGTCCAACCACTTCAGTGTATAAGAGCCAGAGTTGGCTTCGATGCCCAACACCAATTCGAACTCGATCATTACTGCTTAATCTGCATTCATGTCTCCCGTAATAACCTATGGCCAAAAGAGCCCAGTCGCCAATGGACAGTGCTCTGGCACAGCGACAGGGCGTCCTGCTGTACAGTTGCAACCCGTCGACCTCGCCACTTGGGATGATGGACAATGGGCAGACCCAATGTTTTCGGAAATGTACCCTGAAGAACTCGACGAACCATGGCCATATCGTTTCCGGGTGAGTCCCGGAACTTGGGACACATTTTGTTTGGTTTCATTTTGAATTTGAATATGTCTTCAGAGCGGTGAAAGTGTCTGGATCTGCGCCAGTGATGGTGAATGGTATAACGGAAAAATAGTGGGTCAGGCAAAGAAAGGAAATATTAGATGGGTAAGTGAAAACACGCTGGAACCTTGCCTTGCCAATGATGTTGACAACGTAACCACAGGAAGACGGACTATTCTGGTGTGTCGAGTTCCGTGTGGCGAGGAGCAGAGTTAGAAAGTGGTTTGCACCGTTAAACGGAGACATCAAACCGGACATTGAGAACACGCGGCAATTGTTGTCGGATGCTGGCCGGCTGGAATCCGACAGCTCATCGGGCAGTGAATGAAGTTTTTTTTTTTTCAGGGGGGGACTCAACACCCACCTGCCTGAATTTCTTTCATTTTTAACCAGACAACCTGGTTTACTGTGCTTAATTTCAACGCATCTTCACGTTCATAATTTGTATTGTTAATGAATACACGCACCTCAAGGTCACAAGTATAATTAATGGATGGTTGCTGTGGCAGTGGCAGTGCAACTGTCAAAGAAGAACTTCCTTCTGGCGGTGGCTCCTGTCTGCGCCAAGATCTCGCGAGCACCCTTCACCATACCAAAATGACGAAGACATATCTAATGAATAGTTTGGTGGAAAAGGCATCCAGGTCCTTTGTTGTGTGTACACATGGAACTCACATTGCGATTTCTAGATGCAATCCACCGACCAGGACTTCAGGTGGGCCATCTTTCACCCCCTAGATGTGTTGATTATCGGCGTTTTTTGACACGGATCGCAGGTTCATGGGATTGAACGACCTGATGCTGGAAATCAAACAGGATCCGAACAGCTTCTTCGGTGACGAGACCACCGAAAACAAGGTTCTCCGTCAGGTGCTCAAACTCGTCGAAGACACAATTTCCGAGGTCAAGAACCAGGCAGTAAAATGGTGTGTTTAACAACCGTGTCCCCAATTGTTCTTCATCGCGTTAATATCGTATTGCGCGTGTGCCTCTAGTCTGGGACAACTCATCAAGATTATCAGAGAGAACCAAATGGAGCTTGTGGTCGACAGTCTCATCAACTATTCGGTTGGAAAGGATGAGGAGCTGCGAGACATATCTGGTCTTGGTTCGCATTTTAAAACCATCGTTCCAGTGGATGGGTTTGACGCCACCGTATAGCCCTGAAGACGATTACATCGGAACTTCCCCCAGACGGGAAGATTGCTGGAAAAGCATGCGCAAAGCTCACGCCGAAGCTGCTTACACAAGTTTCTAATGTACGATAAACTCGCCTGGTGTTCTTTCTTCATTGGTAAACTTTCATTCCAGTCAGACACCCCACCAGAGACGCTACTGGAGACACTATCCACATTATCGATCTTGATCACTCGCTTTCCCGCTCACTTCGCAGATCCTTCTTTAACTCCTCAGCCACTCGTCGCCATCCCCCCTCTCTTGGCGCATCCACGACCTGCTGTCAGAAAGCGTGCGATATCTACATTATCTCAATTTGTTCCTGTCGCTCCACCAGAATTATTCTTGACGTTACTCCAGGATAACATCTTACCTTTCCTCGTAACGACTGCTAACCTGGAACAGCAGAAGACCACAGTGAACCTTGTTGCTGCGATATTCAGGCAGTCACCACAACAGTTGACATCGTCATTGGGAGATATCGTGCCCGGAATACTACAGGCAGTGAGGCGCGACGACGACGAGCTCAGAGAAGGATGTCTGCAGGTAGCGTATATGCTTGTTGGACCATTCCATTTCCTACTCACGTGTCGAAGGCTCTTGAAGCATTGTTATTGCGATCTCCCGGAGAGGCTACGTCTTTCATAGATCCCATGATTCAAGTAGGGATCCAATATATCAAGTATGACCCTGTGAGTTTGACTCGATTTGCATCACGAAATAATAACAACTGACGATCTTACCTCTAAGAATTATGCCGGGGAAGATAACGGTGAAGACGAGGAGATGGCGGATGCGGATGAGGAGGATGATGATGATGGCGAACTTGATCAGTTCGTTCACGCGTCATGATGTTCTGTTTGTGCCACTGATGGTTTCTAGGTACTCCGACGACGAAGATACATCTTACAAAATTCGCCGTTCGGCCGCGAAGTTACTTTCCGCTGTGGTTGTTACTCGTCCCGAGTTGCTGGTGTCTCTGTACAAGACTATTTCTCCCGTTCTTATATCACGCTTCAACGACAGAGAAGAGACAGTGCGTCTAGAAGTATGGTCGGCTTATGTCACGCTTTTGAATCAAACGAGTATGTACGGTGGTCTTCCACACAGCTTGGAAGCAGATGCCGCAGTCCGTGGCAAGAGGAAGCGTGACAGCGAGGAACGGATGGATGTCGAGGAGAGTCCTTATTCCCTTCTACGATCACAGGTTCCTGCATTGTCGAAGGCATTGCTTGGTCAACTCAAGCCGCCGAGGACCGCACCAGCAACCGTCCAGGCTGGATTCCAGTTGCTCTACTCTCTACTTGGTGTATTACCGGGGTCCTTGGCCAGTCAGGTTGGGCCGATCGTAATCACATCGAAGTCCATCCTTTCTCAATCACCAACTACTACGACGTCGACACTGCACTTGACATGTCTCTCATTCTTGGCACTCTTCCTCTCGACACATACGCCTGCAGTCTTTAACTCATCCTTACCGACTCTTGCTTCCGTGCTTTTGAAGAGTCTTCGGGAGCGCCATCCGCGAGTTGCGTCTGAAGCGT
>JBBPUL010000160.1:0-33231 GCA_038094675.1 Spongispora temasekensis
GAGAGTCTGAGAGTCTCACTCACCATAAAATGTTGAAGGACTTAGTAAAAAATTGCTCATTTGAGCACTGCCACTGAGCCTGCCACTGTAGCAAATAATTACAAACTAAACCAACATGCACTGCGACCACAACACCACGACCATCCCTCCGTACCACATCGACGATGCCGCCACACCCATGACAACGGTGACACCCCGGCATTGCAACTGCAAGAATGGCAATGATGAGGACAATGACACAACGATGACGGGGGCACAACAATGATGATGAGGCCAGTGAGGACAGGGGCATGACGACGACAACATGATGGTGACCGGGGCATGATGACGGTGACACCCCGCCGTTGCAACTGCAATGATGGTAATGACAACGACGACAATGGGGGCAGAATGACGAAGAGGCCAGTGAGGACAGGGCGCGATGACATGATGACAATGGGGGCACGACGAAATGATGACGGCAATAACAGCGATGGCGCCAATGACATGACAACACGATGACAACCACGAGTGCAACCAGGACAGCGTGAAGAGGGCAACAACGGCGGGGGAACGGCACCGACTTGACGGCATGACAGACGACGATGACGGCGACACCCCGCCATTGCAACTGCAATGATGGCAATGACAACGACGACCTGACGAGGGCGACAAGGACAGGGACACGACAATGATGACGGTGACCAGGACAAGGATGGGGGGCACGACAGCAATGGCAATGACAACGACGATGCGACAACACGACAATGACAGGGGCAGCAAGAATAGGGGCATGACGATGACGAGGGCAATGACACGATGATGGCAGGGGCATGACAACGACAATGAGGTGGTGAGGACAGGGGCGCGATGATGACGATGAGGACGATGGGGGCACAACGATGACAACACCACAACGACGCAATGACACCATGAGGACGAGGCCGGTGAGAATGGGGGTGCGACGACGATGGCGACCAGGATGTGGGCACGACAATGATAATGATGACGATGACGGTGACACTCCGCCGTCACCACTGCAACGAC
Source organism: Spongispora temasekensis (assembly GCA_038094675.1). Taxonomy (NCBI): domain Eukaryota; kingdom Fungi; phylum Basidiomycota; class Agaricomycetes; order Boletales; family Boletaceae; genus Spongispora; species Spongispora temasekensis. The sequence goes on from JBBPUL010000160.1 coordinate 1,027, forward strand.
AGCAATGACGATGATGATGTGAGTCACACGACGAGGGCGACAAAGATGGAGGCATGACAACAATGACGGCGATGAGGACGGGGGGCACGACAACGATGGTGATGATGAGGACAACGATGTGATGACATGACGATGATGTGACAACATGAAGACAACGAGGGCAATGAGGATGGCGTGAGGCTGGAGAGAGGAGCCTGAGGGTAATGAGTAAGACATAATAGCACATATAGTTGTAGTAGTGTGAGAATCAACAATGTCTAGTCCGTCTTTTTAGCTATTTTGCCTTTTCTTGCTTCTCTACAACTGCTAAGTCAAATGAGAAAGAAAAGCTTAATTTAGTTGCCATATAGTTGAAATTAGAAACATGTAAAATTACTGATGCTACTTCAAAGACTGGTCGTAACCAGTCTGTAACCAACTGATGACCAATTAGGACTGGTCTTGAATGGTCTGGTTATGGTTACGGAGTTGTGACATATTTTTCAAGACCGGTCATGGTCTGGTCTTTCCAAAAAAGGTAACAAAGACCAGACCAGACCGGATCTTCAAACACTAATTGTAAGGTGTACTCTCCAATCATACTCCTGTAAGTCCATTTTGATTTTATTGTGTTGTTCATCAAGGCTAACAAAGACTCATGCTCAACATTTTAGCTATTCTTTTATGCATCTGCATGAAGACTTCCTTGACATCTCGTGAGACTGTGTCAGCAGACAGTATGTAATACTCAGGTCTACCCATCTTCATTAAGCTTAAAAAGCCCTGGTTGATGATGATATTATATGGGTGCAGGCTCTCTGCCACCCATTTGATGATCTCAGTCCTGATCCAGTGTCAGCATAAACTCTGCAAGAATAAACAGAGAGTTTCGGCTCATTTCAGCTTGGTATGGAGCCGGTTACTGTAAGTAACCTTTCCTTTCCCTTACGTTCGAATGCTGCTGTGATTGACCCATTTCGAATGATGCTCTTCACAATTTTAGTGCAGACTTCTCCAACATCTTTTGTGTCATCAGTGGCATCAAGAACTTCATCTCCCCAGCATGTCCTCACATGTTTATGCATATTACTGATTGACTTCACATCCTTGGTATCCAAGTATCTCCATATGGAGGCTCAGCATCCACATGCAGCACATTTGAATTTGTGAACATGGTGACCCTGGATCTCCTGGACATCAGGTGTCGGCTCAAAGAATGCATATATAGGTGAGGACCAATCTTTTTGTAGCTGTTCTAAATAAAACATTTACTCAAATTGCTTTTTTCTGGTTAGTGACAACATGGACACACTTAGCTCTGCCTCTGCAGTCTCTGGTCCATCAAGTTCAACTGTTACGACAGGCGTGGGTAGCGTCAGCCATAGACTCGATGTGCAACCTAAAGCTGCGAGGCGAAGACGAGGGGCATAGGTCCTGCGTGCAATGCACAGAGACTGGTCACTACTCCGCCTAGGCGAGTATGTAGCGACGTCGAAGACGAGGTCAGAGTATCCTCGAGCAGGGACGCTGCGAGGCCAAGTGGTTCGAAGGGAGAGCAAAGGGGAGCGAGAGGGTCAAAGACGCAATAGATTGCTATCTTGAGTAGGCTCAAGCTGGAGTTACATGCTTGTGCTACACCCTATTTATATGTAAAGAGTCCTGCGCATGGACCAGGCAGTGCGGTAGCTCGATAAGAGAGGAAACCAAACTGGGTAGCTGGAGGTAAGGGGAAATGAGTCACACACAGCATGAAACGAGTCGGAAGGCTGTGTGCAATAGAACTACATGGAACATTGTGGAACGCATGAGTCAGAGATAAGAGATAAGGAAACGCACAGCCGAGAATGCTGACTAAAGAGAAGGGCTGTGTGTGTTTAAGTAATACAAGACAAAAGAGAGTGAAAGAGAAAAGGAAAAGGGGCTGATCGTAACATTACCCCCTTAGTAGGGTCGAAACCCTAGTGAGACCTGTTTACAAACCATGGCAAGACCCAACAGGCGACCCGCATATGTTGCTTTCTCCGACCGAGTCGAAGTGGAAGTCGTCATCTTCGCCTAGTGCTGGCGGGGATCTAGGTGGAGGTACTGGAAGCACGCGGCCAGAGCGCTGAGAGCGGCGGGAAGCATTGGAGGCACGGGACTGAAAGGATCCTCGGGACTGGTGGGAGCTGCAGGAGGAAGTGGACGAAGAGGAGGACACAGGTGGGGAACGACGGTTGCAGAAGGGGCAAGCGGCTTGGGTATGACCTGGGGAGCGACGATGACAGAAGGGGCAGGTGTAATGTGGGCAGTGTACCTGAATATGTCCAAGCCTGTGACAAACGAAGCATGAATCGCGGTAGTGGCGATGGTCACTAGGACAAGGTAAGTCCCCTTGCAGGATGCGCCGTTGAATGGTGGCTTCCTGGATGTGGTCGAAACGCGCTTGGAGGGCGTCGATGGCCAGGGCTTCCATGGGGTCGAGGGGGGAAGATGATGCACTGGGGGTTTCATTGGTCATGGGGGCGGAGTTGTGAATGATCTCAGAAATCGTTGGAGAGGGGGAGCGGATGTTATGATCATGGATAGTGATATTAGTGGGGACGGTAGCTGCAGCGGTCTCCCGCAGGTATCAGTCTATGTCCTGGACAAATTCTAAATAACCCAGCTGGTGGGCTACATGCCCGATGATTCTGGCATGAATGCTACAGATGGAGGCTCCGGTGAGGGCGGTGTTACGTTGTTCGCTGCCAATGAGGGCTTGAAAGAGGTGGGGAAGGCGCTCCAGCTGGAGATAGACCATGTAGAGGAGAAAGAAGACAGAAGAGGGGTCGGTGAAGGCTGAGATCTCCGTAAACATGTGGGGGTCAGTGAGGTATTCATGGAGCGCACTGCGCTCGTCACTGGTGGGGTCTGAGGACCGGAGGGTATGGGCGTGCAGGGGAATATCAACAGAAATTATTGGGGTTGGGGCGTCGGCGGGCGGGTCGAGGACGGGGACGGTATATGGAGAGCCCGGGCTAGGAGGAAGATCGTCTGTTGCCAGTACCACAGCATCCTCATGATGAGAAGCATCAGCCATCGGCAGAGAAGGGGTGCACGGCAGCGAAGTAAGATAGTCCTCCGTAGGAGGTACTGAAATGGACAGAGAGGAAGGCGACGAGGAGGATACGGATGAGACATGAGACATAGTAAACGAGAAACGTAGAGGTGAGGGGGCGAAGATGATGGAGGGCGTTGTGAGGTGGGGAAGCTATTGCTTTGAGGGAGAGAAAGCCTTCGGGTGAAGGTTCTTATACTCCCTCAGGGCGGACTTTGCATTTTTCAGGTTCTGTTCTGGGACCCATGAGTGTTCTTCCACAGTGTAGCCCTTCCATCGGATCAGGAACATACGGGAACGAGGTGTTCCCCTGTGGCATAGGACCTTCTCGATTTCGTATTCCTCCTCGCCTTCTATTAGCTCCGGGGGTGGAGCTGGGAAGTTCGGGCCATGTACGCTGTTTTCGCGATAGGGTGATAAGAGAGAAGCGTGGAACACAGGGTGAATCCTCCATGTCACCGGGAGTCGGAGTCTGTATGTCAAGGGAGATAGGATGTCCATGATAACAAAGGGTCCTTCCCTTTTTGGTGTGAATTTAGGGTTCGCAATACGGCGGTTAAGGTTCTTGGCCTCTAACCACACCTTGTCTCCTTTCGAGAATGGGGTGAATGAGCAGTGTGTGTGAGATGCCATCACCTGGTGTGCGAGTTAGTGGGCAGCAAGCACCTCGTTCCTTGCTGCGGATAGGGCCTTGAGGCGTTCCTCCAGGGCTGGGAGCAGCGTTTCTGCAAGGGCCATAGGGAGGGCGCGGGGTTCGAAGCCATACATGAGGTAGAATGGCGATTTGCTGGTGACAGAGTGGGGGGCGGTGATTATGCGTGAATTCTGCGTGGGTGATGTGATCAGCCCAGGCAGTCGGGTTATTTCCGCAGAAGATCCGGAGGTAGGTTTCAACCTCTTGGTTGACACGCTCTGTTTCGCCGTCGGATTGAGGGTGGTACATGGTAGATAGAGAAAGGTCATACTTCAGGAGCTTTCCAAGCTCCCGAGCGAAGGTGGATGCAAATTGTGGGCCGCGATCTGAGATGATTTTGTCATAGAGGCCCCAACGACGGTAGACTTTGTGGAAAAAGAGGGTTGCTATTCCCTCGGCGGTGATTTGTTTCTTGGTAGGGCAGAGAATTACCCCCTTAGTAAGCCCGTGGTTGACCACGACCAACAGGCTGTCGAAACCGTTGGATAACGGGAGGTCCATAATAAGATCACAGGATACCTGCTGGAATGGGCGCGAGGCGAGGGACTTGATCGGGGACAAAGGAGGGATGGTCGGGTGGGTATTTGTTTTGTTTTGTTGACAAAGGGCGCATCCTTCGACGTATCAGCGAACTTGGGTGGCTAGGCCAGGCCACCAGAAATCGTGGGCGATGAGTTGGCAAGTTTTCAGGTACCCGGGGTGGCCGGCGGAGGGGTGGTCATGGGTGCACTGGATAGCCGTAAGGTGGTCAGGTTCGGGGACGTAGACACAGTCACGATAGCAAAGGAGATTCTCCTTGAATTGCCAATCAGAGAGGCAGTTGCGGAGGTTGGGGGCGGTGATGGGACCTTCAAGGTCAGCGCGGAGGCGAGTGATGAGTTTGTCGTTGGCGGAGTGTTTTTGGATAGCCGTTGCGAGGACAGAGTCCACGACTCGGATGAAGAGGGTTTCGGGGAGTAGGGTAATGGCCTGGTTGTCAGACTCAGACGAGAGTCGGTCGGGGCGGCAGGAGAGGGCGTTGGGGCCAGAGAGGAGGGAACCCGGGACGTGAGTCATCTTGAGATCAAAGTCCACAAGATCAAGGAGCCATCGTGCCTGGCGACGGTTGAGATTCTGGGGCTGACGGAAGTACGTCAGGTTCTTGTGGTCAGTGAAGACTTGCACAGGGTGTTGTGATCCACGGAGGTAGTGGCGCCAAGCTTTGAGAGCGCGGATGATAGCTAGGAGCTCTCTGTCAAAGATGTCATAGTTTCGTTCTGCTGGGGAGAACGACTGCGAGAGGTACAAACAGGGATGCCAGTCCCCGTTTGTGTCGGTCTGGAGGAGAATGGCGCCGGTGGCATCACGTGATGCGTCGGTGGCCACTGCGAAGGGTTTGGAAAGATCTGGGAGACGGAGGATAGGTCGAGAAAGAAATAGTTTCTTAAGTTTCTCGAAGGAGTTTTGGCATTGGGGGGTCCAAAGCCATGCTGTGGTTTTCTTGGTGAGGTCAATGAGAGGGCGAGCAATGTCGGAGTACGAAGGAATGAATCGTCAGTAGAAATTCGCAAATCCCAGGAAAGACCGTATGTCCTTTACCTTTTTCGGGGTTGGCCAGGAGGCGATTCCGTCGAGCTTGACGGGATCCATAGCAAGTTCACCTGGTTTGACAATCATGCTGAGGTATTCTACCTCGGGGGTGGCGAATTTGCACTTGTTAAGCCGTAGATGGAGGTCTAATTCCATCATCCATTGAAGGATGCAACGGGTTCGCTCTGTGTGAGATTTGTTGTCGGGGGAGAAGATGAGTAGGTCATCCATATAGATGACAAGCCATCCTTCGGCGATCATGTCTCTGAAAGAGTCGTTCATGAAGCGCTGGAAAGTCGATGGGGAGTTGTTCATGCCGAAGAACATGACCATTGGTTCAAAGAGGCCTTTGTGGGTGATGAAGGCGCCTTTCCATTGGTGACCATCCTTGATGCGTATATTGTTATATCCCCATCGGACATCGAACTTGGTAAAGACGTTGGCTCCCTTGAGCTTGTCGACGAGGTCAGAGACGAGGGGTAGGGGGTAGGCGTCGCGGATAGTGTGTTCATTCAGGTATCTGTAGTCTTGGCATGGATGAAGTTTGCCGTCCTTCTTTTTAACGAAGAAAAAGGAGGAGGCTTGCGGAGATTTAGAGGGGCGGATTTTCCCAGAGCGAAGGTTTTCATCAAGAAAGGCTTCGGTTGCCTTTTGTTCCTCGGGGGACAAAGGGTAGATTTTCCCGATTTTCGGGACAAAGGACTCGTCAAGATTAATTTCGTGGTCGTAGGGTCGAGACGGGGGGAGGAACTCACAGTCTTTTTCCTCAAAGACTTTGGCGAAGTCTGAGTACTCTGGGGGCAGGGTGACTTCTTGAGTCTGGGTTCCGGCTTTCTCCACAAGTTTAGTGGCTTCGGAGTAGCGGGCGATGGTGGCCGAGGGCAGAATGTATGGTCCTCCTCGAGTGACATGGTTAATGGAGTAGTGGCTGAGGGTTTGATGTTGCCACTGTTTCTCAGAATGTCCAAGTATGTGTGTAGGTGCCTGTGGGTTTCGGGAGTCGTGTTGACACACCGAATCGAAGTCTTCCCAAAGCCTCGTAGAGGTGGGGCGCGGTAGTGGGAATCATGTTGCTTTTGGTCAGCGACATAGGCATGGTAGAGGTCTGCGGATTGGTCAAGGACCTCAGGGACGGAGATGGTTTGCTTCTCCCAATCGATTGTTGGGTTGGCAAGGCGGATCCAGGGAAGACCGAGGATGACGTTTTCTTTGCTGCAGTTTATAAGGTAGAAGAGTACCTTTTGGGTAACTCCCTCCCCGACGGAGACGTAGAGCTCGGTGGAGAATAGGATATCTCTATTAGAGTTCGCGGATTGGTCCACGTTGCGGACATGGATGGGTTGTTCTAGGGTCAAGGCAAGAAATCTCTGCTCCTGAGTCAACGAGAGCAGGGGAGTCGACGACTTTCATGGTGTGCGAGGGTACCACGAGCTGAATGGGAATACGCATAGCTCTATTGGATGTTGATACTAGTACAGGCGCACAAGAAACAAAATGTTGGGGAGGTACTTGCGTCGAAGAAGTCCTCCCTTTTAAAAATCCCTTATCCCTACTGCTTCCACATGAAGGTCTTCATCGTCATCTTCATCGACGAGACCCGGTACTTCTTCTTCGGCTTTGGCGACCTTTCGGTTGACCTTGGGGCATGGGGGAAGATCTTTGAAGGTCGGGCATTTGTTGGAGAAATGGCCCAATTTTCTGCATCGGAGGCAAAGTCCCTGTTTGAAGCAGCATTCCCGCTCTTCGGGGGTGAGTTTTGGAATGCGGATAGCATCCACATCCATGGCGTTTGGGTCTTTGTTGCGGGAGGGCTGAGTAGGGCGAGGGACGAAGGTGGGGGTCGAGGAGTGCTTGTGCTGGCGAGTGACAAGCTTAGCACGTTTGTGCTGGTCGTCGAGACGAGAGGCATTCTTGATCCAATCGTCTATGGTGGTGGGGACGGTGTCCATAAGGTACACCTTTTCGGAGAGTGAGGGGGGAATGCCGGTGGAAAAGTAGTGGCAGATGGTGGCTGCCTCGTTGAGTCCTGCCAAGCTGACCTGGTTGTGGAACTCAGAGATGTATTGGTTGAGGGACGGTTGGAATGTCCCATCGCATCTCTCGTTGACGCGATATGTGGCCAACCAGGTCAAAGCGTTGGCGGCGGTGTTGGAGCTTTCGAAGTGAGCTTTGAATTCTTTGATGAAGTCGTCCCAGGATCCTAGGGCCATGTTGGTCCCTCGCATGCTTTTCTCCGTGAAGGTGTCTGCCCAGGTGAGGGCATTCCCGTTGTTCATGAATGACAGGGCGAAGCCTATCTTTTTCTCATATGTCGAATAAATGTCGACATTAATGGCGAGGTACCATAGGACCGAGCGAAGCCAGGGCATGGTGTCGCATTGTTTGCCTATGAAGGCCTTTGGTTGGGCAAGACAGAGTTTGGTGGGTTTGGACGACATCAGGGATGGGGGGCTGGGTGGTGAAGGGGGCGTAGTGGTTCCGGAGCTGGGGCTAGGGGGCGTAGTGGACCTCCAAGAGGGAGAGGTTACGAGGGGCAGTGGTAGTGGGCGGGGGCGCCGCTTCAGAGGTGACGGAGGGGCCGAAATGGCTGCGATCTACAGCAATGGTAGTCGCGTTCGAAGAGCTTGAGCCTTTTGTTACGACAGGCACGGGTAGCGTCAGCCGTAGACTCGATGCGCAACCTAAAGCTGCGAGGCGAAGACGAGGGGCGTAGGTCCTGCGCACAATGCACAGAGACTGGTCACTACTCTGCCCAGGTGAGTATGTAGCGACGTCGAAGACGAGGTCAGAGTATCCTCGAGCGGGGACGCTGCGAGGCCAAGTGGTTCGAAGGGAGAGCAAAGGGGAGCGAGAGGGTCAAAGACGCAATAGATTGCTATCTCGAGTAGGCTCAAGCTGGAGTTACATGCTTGTGCTACGCCCTATTTATATGTAAAGAGTCCTGCGCACGGACCAGGCAGTGCGGTAGCTCGATAAGAGAGGAAACCAAACTGGGTAGCTGGAGGTAAGGGGAAATGAGTCACACACAGCATGAAACGAGTCGGAAGGCTGTGTGCGATAGAACTACATGGAACATTGTGGAACGCATGAGTCAGAGATAAGAGATAAGGAAATGCACAGCCGAGAATGCTGACTAAAGAGAAGGGCTGTGCGTGTTTAAGTAATACAAGACAAAAGAGAGCGAAAGAGAAAAGGAAAAGGGGCCGATCGTAACATCAACCACACTTGGTGAACAGTCATGACCATCTGTAGACATTGCAATCTTGTCATCATCCGGAATTGATGGCAGGACTTCATTTTGGAGTGCATGAGCATTGAACATGGTTCCATCTGTGTCTGAGAAAATCCCATTGGGCTGAGGCCAGGGCAGCAAATCAGATGACTTAGCCAACACCTTGGATTTGATGCCATCTGTGCAAACATCATGCTGGTGATTTGCAATGGACTTCATTGGACCTGGATACATGATGGTCTTGCAGCAGGAGTATGTCATGATCTTGCAAGACTGCAAGCTCACCATGAATAATTAGTTAGTAGCAGCAAAAGATGGAATTTGAACTCATCTTCTTTCCTATCACAGCAGCAGTGCCAGCCTTGGTGAGGTTAATGATGGTGCAGTGGTGGCACCAAAAGGCCTCATTGTTCTGCCTTGCTGCAATATAAACAGGGTAGTTACTGTATAATGCAGAAGTGCTTGACAGAGAATAATTAAGTACTTACAGGTAAAGTTGTTGTTGACAACACAGTCAATTAACCTTGGCTCCATCTCACCCAGCTTTTGAAGCAAGGCATTCAAATGACCATCTCTGGGCCAGACACAGGTTATGCTCCTTTGTCACTTCAACCCATTTCCTTGATGTCATCTCATATGAGATCCAACCAAACTCAGCATACATCTCCATGAAGAGAAAAAATTCTGACACTCTACCAATCATGAGAGTGTCTGGATGGATTCCCATGGCCATAGTGAACAGGCACTGTAAATGTGTCTCACTGCAATTGCCTTCAAGCTGATTGGAGAGTGAGACTGCCATTGGTGGCAGCACCATTACAGAAAACATGATTTTCTGATAAAGCCATTATATAAAGTCTGATTCATATAATATGTGTCATTGATTATAAACCCATCATAATGGTAGGCCTGATGGATATTTGATACCAGGCATGAGATAACTGTAATGCAACTATTTTTTTGATCTCTTCTTGTTATATTGGTCATCATGCTGGATATGGACCAGAGTTATAAGGATATGATTATAGTGAGAGCTATATGATTTATATTCTGGTAGTAGACAATTATCAGTCTAGATCCTGATGTTAATTTATCTCATCATGTTAGGAAGCCATTATGGTTCCAAGTTCAGATATAATGCCATAATGGTAGGCCCCATGAGATCACTGTAGCATCAGTGTCCTTTTGATGCCTTTATTTTCTTGGTGTCAGGTGCAAGATAACTATAGTACTAATAGTGATCTTTTCTTGTCATGTTAGTCAGCATGCCAGATATAGACCAGAGTCATAAGGGTACAATTAGGATGCTATAATGGTAGGTCCCACAAGATAACTATACCATTAATGCCTTCTCTTTCATTCTTTCCACTGCCATGGCATGTCCACCACATGTCCTTATCTTGTGACACTACCCTGGATTTGTTATGATTCACCCCTCCTTTTCCTCTCATCTTCATTTCATATTGCATTGTATTACTTAATGTGCACAGCCCTTTGATTAGTCAGTGCCATGGCCATGCATTTCTCTTATCTTTTATCTTTGACTCAAATGTTCTGCCCCTCTTTTTCCTCTCATCTTTATTTTGTATCACATTGTATTACTTAATATGCACAGCCCTTCAATTAGTCAGTGCCATGGCTGAAGTGACCTAAGACTTACTGTAGGACATGACCGTCAGCCTCTACTAACCACAAAGAAGAAAAGGAGAACTAAAGATGAGGTACTGCGACTTAGGTCAAAGACACAAGAGGTCAGAGCTGGGGCTCAGCTCGACTCTTGGCCACTTTATATATGTGTACTACTATTAAATACATGAGGCGTTACTAAGCTACATGTGTCTAACATGAGGCAGTCTAGACTAATGATGTCATAGATAAGAGATAAGGAGGTCCAGACTCCTGATGTCATTGCTGATGTCATATCATGTGATTGGTCTAGGCCTAGTGACATCATATTATGTAATGTGGTGTGCCACACCATTCTGCTCAGAAAATGGAGGTGAGTTTGAATAAGGTTACAACAATGGCTATGTGTTTCCCTTTTCTTTTATCTTTGACTTGAATGTTCCACAAGACTCCATGTATTTTTATCATACACATCTTCATGACTCATTTCATGCTGTGTATGACTCATTATCCCTTATCTCCAGTTTCCTCTTTTAGTTCTCTCTCTTATTGTGCTACTGCATGGCTTGGTCCATGTGCCATATAAATAGGGTGTAGCACAAGCAGTGTCTCCAGCTTGAGCCTACTTGAGATAGTAATCTATTATGACCCTCTCACTCCCCTCTGCACTCCCTAAGAACCTCTTGGCCTTGCAGCATCTTCGCTCAAGGATATTCTCCCCTCATCTTTGACATTGCTACATACTCACCTAGGCAGAGTAGTGACCAGTTACCTTGCATTGCACTTGGAACCTCCACCCCTCATCTTTGTCTTGCAGCTCTAGGTTGCACTTTGAGTCTACAGCTGACGCTACCTGCATCTGTTGTAACAGGACTCTTATCCCTTACTTCCTTATTTAGTAGTGCCCTCTGCCCTGGCTGGCCCTAAGCTTGGTCTGTGTGCATGGCCTGATAATATATGTAGGGCATGAGATCAACTGGGATTCCCCAGCTTAATTCTAGTCATCCTTCTTCTGTCATCACCTCTAGTGGCTAAGCCCTAAGTGTGGTAGTCATTCAGTGTCCTCTACTTCATAAGGCATCAGGTTAGGCCCTTATCACTCCCCTCCATTCTTTATCCATGAGATCTCCCTCGACTACCAACCTTGTTCTTGGTATCACCATACAAGCCAGTGCTCTATCATCACCACTTCCTTGAAGATTGCTTGGTTCTATAACCAACTCTGGTGCAGACTAGCTTGAGCATTTCTTTGCACTGATGCTCACACCCCATCTTCTCTCCTTCTTGAAGTTAGGTTTACTGCACTGCTAGTTCACAACATCTACAGAGTCATCAATATCTTCAAATTACTTCACAGTCAAAGTGTAGAATTCACCATGGTTAAATAGGCTATCAACAAGCCTCCAAGAACCACAGTTAGACAGTGCAAATTGAACCTACAGGAAACCTTAGTACAGGGGGTGCACAGACTCTCAGAGCACTTACCTGCACTGCAATGCATGTAATAGCTCTCAGATTAACTTTTTTCATCTTGCTCAACTATGCCACATGTGGGTGTGTGCATCTTTCACCACAGCAACATCTATGAGGAATGGAATCCTCAGCCTGCTGTAAATTATGAGTATTATTAGCTGAGCTTGGAGATGTGAAGATGAGCTTGAAGGCCTTTAATATTCTCTCAGAAAACTTCTTATTAAATTAATATATAACATATATTCTTGTAGAAGAATAGATCTCTTGAAAAGACTTTCAGCAGGATTCACAGGGTCATACTTGCTATCTTTATAACAGGAAGTGTGACCAAGAATTTCCAGTTACAAGGTAGTTCAGATGCATACAGTATCTCATATCTTTTTGTAGTGTCTAGCTGTTTACAGTAGTAAGCATCTAGTAGATACTTTGTAGATAGTTACTTACTCAAGATTGTCCCAATCATAGTTGATGGGACAGAAAGCATAGCAGTGCTGTCATTATAAAAACTGTAGGTCATCTTTTTATAAGAGAATAGACAAGAAACCAGTGGAGGGTTCAATTCATTTAGTCAAGCCATGACCATGGTCTTGACTCTTGAGAGAAGATGCATTGTTGGCCCATGCCAAATCTGCACCCCCAGAGAGCTCCAGCCTGTCAGGACAAGATCTCTTTGCAGTAAAAAAATGGTGCTTACCTCCTTAACTACACCATTGAGTCCACCCACATTATTCTAGTTGCTAAGCCACTCCTCAAATTCAGGGAGCTGGTTCAACAGGAGTTCATAATTTTTAAAAAGATAATCTTGCCTGTATGATCTGCTATTGGATTATGAGCATGATATATATTAAATAGCTTGCTTATGGGTATGGGGGCCTGTCACTCCAGAAACTCCTCACTGGTCTGCCTCACCAATCAGATCATGGATGTTGTCAGTGAGGGACACCATTCTCCTGATGGTTCTACCATATTGGCACCACATACTGGTGAACTTGTAAGTGAGTGAAGTCAACCTGAAAAAAAGGGAGAAGAAGATCATGGGTTATTTGTAAGGATTGCATTCTGTGATGTGTAAAGCAGATGAGCATGGTGTTGAGCACCATTCTGCAACTGTGATTCCTTTTTCATTTTCTCAGTGACAGTGATAGAAAAAGACAGTGATCAGTGTGGGGCATTGTCAGCTACCTTCACAATTTTCAACCTACTTCAGGCTGGTTTATTAAATCATATCAGGATATGGACAGCTTTGAATTTGAGACATTGCTTATTGTGCATGTTCAGCAGAATGTGTCAATCAGTTCACTGGTCTATTGGTTTTAATTGGAGTTATTGGTCTCAGCTGCAAAACTAGTCCTGCTGTGAAGGGTCATATGTATGTGCATTATATGGTATCAACTCAAAACCTAAATAGGTAAGTGCAACTTTTTTGGTTAGATGTGCATGATTTTTTGACTGAGTAGTGATCTGAGAGTTGAATATACTAGAGTCAGAATGCCACCAGAGTTGCTGTCTATTAACCTGTCAACTGGACTCAGAAGCAGAACTTTTGTGAGCACTCATTGAGTGCTCTGCTGAAGGCTTTCTTAGCCAATTTCCAGAATTGTGAGTGAGCATCATGCTGTGGGCACACTCAAAGATTTGACAAATGACAACATCATAAAACTGCTTTCCTGATAGGCTATTGCTCTTTTGTCACATAAGAGCAAGCCAAGAATGTTCTCAGCTAACCCTGTTCTGGCTTTTTAGATTAGTACCAGGCTAGATTTCAATATTTTCACTGGTTCTGGCAAGTATTTGAAGTACCTAATTTCTAATCAGCAAGTCATCCTTGGATGAGATTCTTTGATGTTTCTTTTTTTTTTCTGTTGAGTGATAAGCACAGCAAGGTCTTGTAGATCACAGTGGAGTCAAATAGGCCCATGGGTCATGCTGGCTATTTTTGGTATTCAATTCCAAGTTATGACAGGATTGGCAAAATGATGGTATTAGTAATCCTCCAAGAATTATTGTATGAGAATGTACTCAGTCATGCACCTGCTGAAAATGTTATAAGTGCTGGTCAGTGTGTGATCATTGCTCAGTGACTTCCAGTCATTCATACTCCCAAACCCTTCACCATCAATTCAATCCATTAATATGTGTCTTCAGCATCCACTCTTTCTCCCATTAGATATCCAACTGAAATCATATTGTGGCTCAAGGACAAGCCTAATGTTTATGAATATGCACTTGTGGCCAAACAATTCTATGCATAGTAAGTAAATTCGGTGGACTTGATGTTGCAAGTAGGATTTAATGTTTCCACAGACTGTAGTCTTACTTGTATTGCAGGACTTGGCTCCAACAAGTCTGCAATGGCTTTCCTTGAATACCATCTTTGGCATTGCCAGCCCTATAAGGTGCAGGAATTGGTTAATGGGCAATCTGTGATCATTAATTCAGTCATGGATGTTCTTGTGGAGTGTCCTGACATCACTACACTTATCTTAGGTTTCAGATACTGACATCTTTCTGTTGCAGCATAAAATCCTCTCCTTGATCCACTTAATCCATAACTTGCAGTCTTTGCAATCATTATTCATCACCTTAGTGTTGTTGAGGCCTGATAGAGTCTGTATTATATCTGGCATACCTATTATACATCAACTCACTTACCTCCATCTTATGATAACCTCTGTCACATGGGCACCTGTTCTCTTAGGTCTTGCACAGCTGGTGAATCTTACTCACCTTTCTCTGCACTGGTGCATGTCTCACAACTGCAATCCCAGACTGCAGAGATTCTTAGCACAGAGTTATACTTGCATACTTGTCTTGTGAATGAGTGATGATATTGAACTTGGGGAGGTGATAGAAAACCTACAGATCCAGAATTTAGTGGACAGATGACTAGTGGTATTCAAGCAGACCTGGTTCCATGATTATATCATGGATGGAGGTTTCTGGGCATATGCCAAGCACTTAGTCACTTGAAGAAATGAAAACAACAGTAAGATCCACTCACCATTTTGCTGTTTATTCAGAGAAAGCCTGATTTGTTGGTAGCATCTCCTCTTGTGATGAAAATATTCCTGGTACTACCTATATGGTACAGATGTGTGTCCAGGTGCAGGAGAGAAACTTACAGGAACTCAATTGGAGGATCATTGCCACTCAAGGACTTGACATAACATGGTGGGCAGATACAGTTAGTGTCATGTATTATGGAATGCTCCATCATGTATGAAAAACTTACATCTTTGTGATTTCATGAGTTGTGCAACCCCTCATCAGTAGTTCAAATGGATGGTTAAAATGCCTTTTCACTTTTTGTTTAGGTATACATAGCTCAGGTCTTATGCCCATTTAGATATATCAATTCCTAATATATCCACTTTCAATGGCTCTGATTGAATGAGGCTCAGGAAAAGTGTGCTAAATGTTGAGCTAAACATTGATATTAATTTGTTATTCTCCAACAAAGAAAGACACAGATGCCTGGGTGACTGTCTTTTGTGAAGTAACTAAGGGTGACTTGAGTGAATATACTGTAGGAAACAGACATGTTGAAGTTGAGATTACATAATGTCATGGTCAACTCAGTGCAATGTGCACAATGGCATCTGATCTTGCACCTTACTTGCATGGCTCCATGTAAGACATCAGAATCCATTGTTTCCTCAATATCATGTATGGTGGCAGCAAGGGTGCCACAAGTTGTCAGTCACAGCCAGTGTATTTTGTTTAAACACCTATGTAAGTCTAGCATCTCAGCAGTTTCATCATTATCTAAGTTATTTGAGCCTTGTTTTCTTAAAAACCAGCAGGGCAATTTTAATATATTAGGTTGTTCTCCAAACTAGGTATCATTTTATATGGATGTTAATAATGGTATGCCTTGTATTGCTTGTTATCAAATTGTAATCAGCTAGTAGGTCAGTGACACATTCTCTAGAGTTCTGTTGTGGTCTTGGTAGACTTTCTCCCTTTGGTCAGATATGCCTAATTTTGGTTTGAGTGAAGAGTTATGTAAGTTGATTCTTAGAAGCACTAGTCAAGAGGGCACCTACATGTCTTCACCATAAAGTTGATGAGTAATATCATACCCAGCTTGGAGAAAGTCAGAATCTGCATTCAATAGTCATATTCTCTGGGCTGTCATCTGAACTGTGCCTCATGCTATTACATCATGGACATTTTGCACATGAGAAGTAGGACCTTGGTACCACTGGCAGTGTGGGACTAGGCTGCTGATTGTTAGGAGCACTGCAGCTACTGGTGGTGGGATCACATGATGATAAGGCTGTGTCTCTCATATAGGTCTTTAGAGTCAGAGTGTCTGAGTCAAGCAGCCCTCTCATGCCAGCCTGGCTCACTGAGGGTCTCCACTAAACTGTCTCATCACATATCTTTATCCACCTCACCTAGTGATTCAAATCATGTATTAGGTGCCAGAAGAGTGAGCTGCCTAGATTACAAGAGATCTCACTTCAAGTTCTCCTTAACCCCTGAAAAATGTCATCCACCAAAAAAGATCAGAGTGCTTACTACTGTAAGTACATCATGATGTACAGTTTGCTTTCGGCAGAATTCATGCACAATAATAATGTGACTCACGCTACTGGTAGCATACCCTTCGCTGCTACTCAAAACTACATGCCACACATGGGTTTTGAACTAAAAAATAATCTATCGTGGGTCGATTCCAAACCGAATTGGGAAAAGCACACGCCAAAGTAGAAAATGCTCTTCGCACAAATGCAGAAAAAATGAAGGTACAGGCAGAAAAGAAGAGATCCACTGCATCAGAATATGCTATTGGAGACTCCGTCTGGTTATCAATGGAGCATTTACAATTACCTTATACTTCTGTGAAGCTCACTCAAAAGTGGATTGGACCCTTTGAGATTTTGAAAGTCTCACCCAATACCGTTACTCTAAAATTGCCAGCCAGAATAAAAATACACCCCACTGTCAACATCTCTCAGGTGAAACCTTTTAAAGATCAATTGCCTGGTCAACCGGTCAGCAAGCCTGATGTGGTGCATATTTCTGAAGATGGGTCTGAAGAATTTGAAGTGGAATCAATCCTCAATTCACATTCCACTCGATGTGGACTTTCATATTTGGTCAAATGGAAAGGTTATGACATCAGTGATGCCACATGGCAGCCAGCTGCTGACCTAACCAATGCTCCCCTGGCTATTAAAGAGTTCCATCATAAAAATCCGGCCGTGCCTCGAAAAGTCCAAGGAGTAACTCTCCACAAATTTGCATCACTATTTTATGACTCCGGTTGATCTGGAATCTCAACCTAAAGATGGGGTAGTGTTGTAACCTTATTCAAACTCGCCTTCTTTTTCTGATCTCAATGGTGTGGCACACCACATTATGTAATATGACATCACTGGTCTAGATCGATCATGTGATATGACATCATCAATGATGTCACAAGTCTCCCTTATCTCTTATCTATGACATTAGTAGTCTAGACTGCCTCATGTTGGACACATGTAGCTTAGTCAGACCTCATGTATTTAATATCATAGTACATATATAAAGCAGCCAAGAGTCGAGCTGAGCCCCAGCTTCGACCTCTTGTGTCTTTGTGACCTAAGTCATGGTCCCTCATCTTTAGTCTTCCCTTTCTTATGGTTAGTAGAGGCCAACAGTTGTGTCCTGCATAGGTCACTTCACCCTCATCTTCGATGTTGCTACATACTTGCCTAGGTGGAGTAGTGACTAGTCTCCTTGCATTGGACTGGAGACCTATGCCCCTCATCTTCACCTCACAGCTTTAGGTTACACATCGAGTCTATGACTGACACTATCTGTGCCTGTCATAACATTGGAGGTGCAAGTCTTCACAGATGTTAAGCAAGTTATCAGAATAGAAGATATACCTAATATGGAATGGTTAAGATGAGGTCATCAAATGGTGTACTTGAATGTCACTGAAAATAAAAACCAATTCCAGTTGTGCTAACTATGGCTGGTCATGCAAAATCCAAGCATCAGAAACAAAGGGCAACAATTACTGAACAGGAGGAAGGTCTCAATTATGCAACAAAGCTGTGGAGAGAAAATGATGAGAAGCCAGAGAAGGAGTGGTGGAGCCTGTGTGCATTCTGTCATGAGGCAGAAGAAGAAATGAAGAAGCAAAATGGCTGCCAGGGATGTTCAACACCTAGTGCAAAGATAGAAGGTAACAAACAAAAAGATGGAGATGACCAAGTCTGCAGCAAGTGTTATTATGGTAAACAACTAGGCAAGGCAAAAAAAAAGCTACTCACCATTGCGCGATCACTCACTAGATCATGCACTGCTGTATACCATGACCATTGAGTTTGATCAGTTTTCATAGGCATATACAAGGTGAGAGAGTTGATTCAACTAGATGCTGGCAATGTGCAGCTTCCAGGCTCACAGTATCGAACAAATGTGTTTTGATGTGGAGATCTTTTTCGATGATTTGTTAAGGTTGAATTAGCAATGATGGAGCTTCACTGCAAAGTTGGTGAGAAATCATGCAGGTATAGAGAAGCATACACAACAACTCTGGAAAGAGGTGTTGCTCACACAACTGTTTAACAGCTGTTGTCTGCTTGAGCTGGAGTATGCTAGGCATCCTGCTATAGCTGAACTAAAGCCAAGAAAGGGATCCAGAGAGGAGATAAATGAGCACATAAATGAGTGACTCTAGATTGTCATGATGATCTAGTTCACCTCCCACTGGCATATGATTTTTGATGGAGGTAAAGGCCCCCAATAAAACCACACTTGCTGCAAAAGGGTAAGTGTTTGCTAGTGGTAGTGTTACGACAGGCGCGGGTAGCGTCAGCCGTAGACTCGATGCACAACCTAAAGCTGCAAGACAAGGGCGAGGGGCGTAGGTCCTACACACAATGTGCAGAGACTAGTCACTACTCCGCCTAGGCGAGTATGTAGCGACGTCAAAGATGAAGGCAGAGTATCCTCGAGCGAAGACGCTGCGAGGCCAAGTGGTACGAGGGGAGAGCAGAGGGGAGCGAGAGGGTCAAAGATGCAATAGATTGCTATCTCGAGTAGGCTCAAGCTGGAGATACATCGCTTGTGCTACACCCTATTTATATGTATAGAGTCCTGCGCACAGACCAAGCAGTGCTACAGCTCGATAAGGGGGAAACCCAAATATGGTAACTGGAGATAAGGGAAATGAGTCATGCACAGCGCGAAACGAGTTAGAAGGCTGTGTATGATAGAACTACATGGAATGTCATGGAACGCATGAGTCACAGATAAGAGATGAGGAAATGCACAGCCGTGAACGCTGACTAAGGAGAAGGGCTGTGCGCATTTAGGTAATACAAGGTAAAAGAGAGCGAAGAAGGAAAAGAAAAGGGGCCGATCATAACAGGTAGGGCCAAGATAACACTTCACAAGACCAAAGTTGACAAGGCAGATGGTCAGAGACTCGTCGGCACTGAGGAGAATGTTCTGTGGTTGAATATCCCCATAGATATAACCTTTCAAATGAATGTGCTGAAGGCATGACAGCTGCAGAATGTAAATATAGTCAATATATGTATATATATGTACATATAATCACACACAGGGTGCATACTAATTGCCCACCAATATGCCGGACAGTGAGAATCTTGAATTTAGATCATATCTTGATCAATTCTTGCAAAGATGGACCCAAGAGGTTGAGGTTGAGGTCAAGAATGTCAAAGTTTGCCTTGCAGCCAAACCAATGGACATGTGGTATTTCTAATGGTGAGCCTTCACTAATTTGTTTCAGAGCATGCACCTCTCTTTCCATGAACAAGGGTCTTCTGTTCATGAGTGGTTCCAACTTGACCATGTAGCTTTGGCAAGTGATGAGGTTCAATGCTTTGTAAACAGTCACTGCAAATGCCTGTCAACAAATCACTCCAGAAAATTAAATCAACCACAAATATACAATCCAGATCTAATATGCTTTCCAAGTCTATATCTTCCATTGATTTGAAGTGGTATGTCTTGATGAAGTACAAGTTTGGAGCTCATGTGATCCTGACCTGTGATTATACATGACCATTACACAAGTTGTGGAGAGGGGATAATGGGATGACTGTCTATGATAGACAAGAACAAGGAAGAATCACACATATGATGTGAGCATATTTTTCCAAACACAGTGCACTCCCACATATCAGCTAGACCTTATTATGCACAGGTTCAATTTGTTCTTATCAGGTTCATTAAACTTCATTTCCTAGCTGATGCTTGGGCTTCAGCCTTTAGGTTAGCTGCCATTTCTGACACCTGAGGCATCATGTGTCCTTTTCCAAATGTCCAACAATCTCTGACTCTCACAGCTTCTTTTCAGCAGGACTCAGAGGGATGCAGCATTACCATAGATGATAGGTCTCAAAAAGGCCCTCCTTCCTCTACCAAGATCTGCAGTCCTTTTTTCTTCATTGTTAGACTGATCAAAATTAGCACATTTCTGGTCTATACAGACTATGACTTAGCAATGGTTTCATCCATTATCTATGGTGGCCATGTATCTAGTCCTCAAAGATCCCTGATGGCTCCATCGATCATGGTGGTCAGGCACTACAGTGGCTTGTCTTCTCTCACCCAGTCAAACACAAGCTCTACATTATCGAGGTCTCAAGTGGCAGACCTTAGTGCTTGCACAACTATTTTCTGGCTTTCCATATCCCCCCTGCTTCTGGTCCTGATAGTGAGGTGACAAGCACGAGATCAGATCTACTAGCTCAACTTGATTCATCATCCCTTGAAGATCTTCATCAGTAGTCATAGTCAGGTTATTTGTTGTAACTAACTCATATGTGCAATGTTACTACCTCATTCTAGAATCATGCAATGGCACAACTGAACACCTCATTGAGATATTCCAGGGATGCAAAGCTGGCCAAAGCACTTTGGTACATAGGCAGTACCACTGTGACATTGTGTGCTCCTAACTTATTTTTACAGAAATTATGTTTGGTTTTACCAAAACATTTTAGTCTCATGCAGCAAATTACCTCCAATTCTCCAAGAATATGGGGTAAGCTATGGTAAGCTTCTTTGTTTTTGAATGAGAACTCTGCTGAAAAGAGGACTAGCTTTTTGCACTTTGGTAAACTTGGGGATCCTCTTTGTAAAATGTCTGTCTGATATCCATGAGACCCCAATCTGTACCCTGGACAAAATATCTGAGGGAACTCATCTACCCTATCCCAAGGACCACATTTATGCCCAAATCCATCACAACAAACTGCTGTGAGCAGATGATTGAGGATGCACAGAATGAGATCAGAGTTCTTGCCAGCACATCTCCCTTGCTCTATATAGCCATCATCATTGACATTTAAAGAACATCCTCAGTACAAGAGTCTAACCAAAAAGATCAAGGCATGGCAGAACTTATCCTGAGAGCTCTTGGATTTTGTTCCTTTCATAGAATCCAGCTCATACCATAAGGGGACCTCTATTCCAAGCTTCAGTGCCAGCTCATCGCCTATACCTTTCACTAGTAATGGGCATACTTGGTGCTCAATCAGCAAAGTGACTGTTATGATTGGCCCCTTTTCTTTTCCTTCATTCTCATTTCTTTTGCCTTGTATTACTTAAATGTGCACAGCCCTTCTATTAGTCAGCGTTATAGCTGTGCACTTCCCTTTTCTCTTATCTGTGACTCACATGTTCCATGACCTTCCATGAAGTTTTATCATGCACAGCCTTCTGACTTGTTTCACGCTGTGCATGACTCATTCTTCCTTATCTCCAGTTACTCCTTTTGGGTTTCTCTCTTATCGAGCTGTAGTACTGCTTGGTCTGTGCACAGAGCTCTTACATATAAATCATAGTACAAGTGGTGTAACCTCAGCTTGAGCCTACTTGAGATAGCAATCTATTGTGTCTTTGACCCTCTTGCTCCCCTCTGCTCTCCCTTCGAACCACTTGGCCTCGCAGTGTCTTTGCTCAAGGATACTCTACCTTCATCTTTGACATCACTACATACTTGCCAAGGTGGAGTAGTGACTCGTCTCTATGCATTGCACTCAGGACCAATGCCCCTTGTCCTCGCCTCGCAGCTTTAGGTTGCACATCGAGTCTATGGCTGACACCACCTGTGCCTGTCATAACAGTGACCTACCACATTTGGATCAAAGCTCCCAATTCCAAGAAACTAGATGTTGATAAAATGTCAGAAAAGAATTATGCTTGTTGTGTGAGTATACTACATGACACACAAGACACTCACATGTTAATTTTCTCAGACATCACCTGGCAATGTTGGTGGGAATAATGTGGAAGCTTTGCTTTTGCAGGGCCTGGCCAAAGTCAAGGAGTGTTTCATCTCCTACTGCCAAACCCTCATTCATGATGATGAAGCCTTCCCTGACCTCGCATCTTTGAATCACCATGTAACAAGCCTTCCTATTACATTGCAGTCATTTGATGAAGACTTGTTGGATGGGATCAAACTGACAAGCCATGGTCATTATGAAGAATGGCTTGCAGGTTTGTAAACTAAGACATAATTAAATTCTTATAGCAAGGCATGCCATCGAGCTTGGCATGGTGATAATGTTTGTGGTTTTTTCCAGTATTTGAGATTCTTATGATCTGTCCAGATCACAAATCTTGGGCATCTGATTAAATAATGTCACCATTCCTTCAAGGCTCTGACCACTGCTGCCATTTCCATAGATAGGGTAGTTTCACTCTGCTGAGTTGAAAGAATGTGATATAAATGTGCAAGGCCTCCAGAGATCATCTTCTCCATGAACTGAGAGCACAGCTCCTGTAGTGATGTCAATGGTTTTGACATGTGTGCAAAGTTTTCTATAAATTGTCAATAATAGTTATAGAGTCCTAGGAATGATTGTGCTTGTTTGACTGTTTGCAGTCTGGGCCATTCCACAATAGTGCTTGATTTTGTTTTTTGCATATCCACCTCATCTTTAGATATGACCATATCCAGATAGTCAATGGAGGATTTAAAGAAAAAGCATTTAGATGCAGTATAAATTGTTATCCCATAAGATTTGCAAGACTTCACACACTTTCTCAGCATGCTGAGCATGAGACAAGTTAGTGGTAAAAATGATGAGATCATCAAGATAAGTGCCAGTGTCGTGATATCATTCATGGAACAAATCATCCATCATAGCTTGAAATATATAGCCAGTGCATTTTTATATCTGAAGTACATAACCAGGGGCTTGAAGAACCCAAAAGGAGTGATGAAGGCACCTTTCCATTCATCACCCTCCTTCATATGCACATTGGTGTATCCCCAATGTAGGTCTAGCATGATAAACATGTCAGCACCATGATGCTATTGCTGCTCAACAGGATTGGGATATTGATGTATTCAATTTTCACAGCACTTTTCTCAATAGAAAGGTTAGTGATGATGAGGTCATTTTTATGAAACTACCCTAGTTTTAACAGGCAGGGTCATGATTTAGTTGCCTGCCTTCCTATGGTTCCAAACAGGGTGCTCTGAAATGGTACCAGCATTTATGTGATACTTATTTGACTGAGGATTTTACTGGATGAAGGCAGACTGGGGAGTTTTCATCACTCAGATAGCTGAGGATATTCTCATTCTTGCTTCCCATGTTGATAATTGTACTATCACTAGGAGCTCTCCAGGTCTTATTAAAGCTTTTAAATGTGAAATTGGATCATGCTTCTATATCATGGGCTTGGACCCATTAGCTGGCTGTTGGGGATTCAGGTTACTTGGGATCAGGCTGATAAGAGGCTTTCTTTATCACAGGAACCCTACATCAAGATGATTCTCACCAAGTTTAACTTCTCAAAAATAAAGCCTGTTACTATCTCTATTGACCTGAACATCACACTATCAGATTCTCAGTCCCTAAAGACCACAGGCCAAGCCACATGGATGTGGAACATGCCATACCAACAGGCTGTTGGTTCCTTGATTTACCTCTTAGTCAGTACTAGGCCTGATGTTGCCTTTGCTACCTCCTATGTCTCTCAATTCAATGTGAATCCTGGTTGGGTGCACTGGGAGGCAGTGCAACAGATCTTCTATTATTTGCTGAGGTCAACAACTCTCACTCTTACTTTCAGGATATGCTCAAGTGGTCTTGTTGGTTATGTTGATGCAGATAGGGCCACACAGGAGCATCAATGGGTGATCACTGGCTTTGATTTTCTTATTGATGGGAGAGCAGTTTTGTTGGGTTTGAAGAAACAAGAGCTTGTCACTCCATCCACTGCTGAATCTGAATATGTGGCCACTACACATGCTGTGAAGGAAGCCATCTGGTTACACTGTCTCATCGAGGATATTTTAAAACTACTCACACTCCCAGTACTCTATGGCAACAACTAATTGGCCATTGCACTCATCCATGATGGCAGTTATTATGCATGCATGAAACACATTGTTATGATTTTCTCCTCTTTTTCCTTGATCATTTCTGTTTACTTTTGCAATGTATTACTCAAGCACACACAGCCCTTCTATTTGTCATCCTTCCTCGTACTTCTATCATACACAGCTTCCTGGCTCACTTCATGCTATGTATGACTCATTTCTCTTATCTCTGGTTTCCCCTTTTGTTTTCCTCTCTTATCATGCTGTTGTACAGCTTGGTCCATGCATGAGACTCATACATATAAATAGGGTGTAGCACAAGCCATGTATTGACATTGATGCCATTTGCATTTCAAAACTCACACCTGAGAAGCGAGAATGATGCTTCAAACAAAGACTTTGTCTCCACTGTCATAAACTGGGCCCCTTCTCCAACAAGTGTCCTATCTTCAAAGATCTTCCCTCATGCCCCAAAGCCTGAAGTGACCTAGCAGGGCATGACCATTGGTCGCTACTAACCACAAAAGAAGGCAATAAAGGAAAAATGAGAGGACCATGACTTAGGTCACAAACATACAAGAGGTTGAAGCTGGGGCTCAGCTCGACTCTTGGCTGCTTTATATATATGTCTACTACTATTAAATACATGAGGCATGACTAAATTATATGTGTCTAACATGAGGCAGTCTAGACTACTGATGTCATAGATAAGAGATAAGGGAGTCCAGACCCTTGACATCATTGATGATGTTATATCCCATGATCGATCTAGACCAGTGATGTCATATTACATAAGCTGGTGTGTAACACCATTAACACTACCCCATCTTTAGGTTAAGAATTCTTGGAGAGTGACTCCTTGGACTTTTCTAGGCACCACCAGATTTTATCTGTGAAACTCCTTTATTGCCAGCGGAGCATTGGTGAGGTCAGTGGCTGATTGCCACATGGTGTCACTGACATCATACACTTTCCATTTAACCAAATATGAAAGCCCACATCGAGTGGAATGTGAATCCAAAATGCTTTCTACCTCAAACTCTTCAGAACCATCTTCAAAAATATGTACCACATCAGGCTTGCTGACTAGTTGTCCAGGTAATTGATCTCAGAATGGTTTGACATGAGAAATGTTTATGGTAGGGTGTATTTTGATTCTGGTCAGCAGTTTTAGGGTGATGGTATAGGATGAGACTTTCAAAATCTCAAATGGTCCAATCCACTTCTGTGTAAGCTTCGCAGAAGCATAGGGCAGTTGTAAGTGATCTGTGGATTCTCCAATAGCATATTTTAGTGTGGTAGTCTCTAACAGGGCTGGATCCACCATTGCACTTCTATCTCCCTTGCCTTGTGTGGCATACTGTAATGTGCATTGTTGGACTGAGAATGCCCTGTGCCCAAGGTTGTGAGGAGACATGGGCAGAGATTTATTTGATGAAGGGCATCATTTGGTGTTGCATCACGAAGCACACAAAGATCAGAGCAAGATATGCAACATGGCTTGCACAAATGGGTGTCGAAGGTAGAGGGAAAATGAGGCATCTGAACATGTCACGTGGCAAGCTAGCTCAGTGGCAGGAGAGTCTTGGAGAATATATCCGCAGACAAAGGTAGCTCCTTCTCAGGGGACATGGCACCGTAAAGACTCAGTAGTGCTATAGTATGTATATACAATCGTGTTGAGCTTGAGGGTGGGATAAACAACATTTCAATGAAGACTGACAATGAGTCACCATGGGGATCACTCTGGTCGAGTTTGATGTTCAGTGGCAAGTACCAAACGTTGCAGCCAAGGGAGCTGATTCAAGTTGCATAACAATTTAATATTAATTATAACATAGCTTTGTTAAAGGGAATTGAATCATTTCCACTTGTCATTGTGGTTTCTTTGATCTCAAGGTGATGCTGTATGCATATTATACTGTGTGTCATTTTGTGATTCCTTCTGCCTGCAAGAACACACTATGGTTGTATTACACCAAGTAATATTTGCCATTCCTTCAACCTTGAAATAACGCTCAGTGCTATCCTTTCTATTAAGAATCAATTTTTGTCAAGGAGACATCATTATTGACTGATTGCTAAGTCTGGATGATTTGGAGTCACTGTATGCATCTAATATACACTTATACCACACAAAAAAGTGCTATTTCTGGCATGTATTCACCAATCCTGATTCTTGCTCTGGTACAAATTACAGTTTAAACATAGTCACACTCTGCTAGATGTATAATCAATAATCTATAGTATTGAAGTTGGTATACTCCAACTATGATTACTGGCTACATATGCTAAGCATAGTCAAGCTAATACCAACTAATGAGTTGAGACAAGTCATGAATTGACATGTCCCTGACATTCATATTGATCCCTGACATATTGCAAATAATGTCAGAGAAGTGTCGATCATATGTTGATCATGAAATATAACATGAAACATTTAATAATGATAGATGACAAATGTCAAACCCCTGTTGTTGACACTATACAGATTAGGATTCTGTACTGACAATCTGTCATCTCACATAGACAGATGTCATTTCATATGTACACATGTCGTTCCATATTAACACATGTCATTTTACTCATATTTGATATTTTAGTTATATCTCATTCCTACATACATACAAACATGTCCTGTAGAGTATAAAAGAGTGTCAGAGACGCTCTCTAGAATATAAGCGCAATACAAGAAGAAAACTAGGAAGAAAAACAAGTTTCCTTTGGACCTACTAGTGTCAGCTACAAGATTCTCAAAAGTCCTAGTAAGTCTTGCTAGAGAATCAGACTTAACCTGCCCCCAGAGGGATACACTCCAGAGATTCCTAGACTATTTGTCTGATAGTCTACCAGGGTGTTCAAATTCCTTTATATAGTACTTAAATTATTACATATTCTGGCATGATGTGGATGGGTTAAATGGGGTTGTTTCAAGTGACAGTGCTGTTTCACATGATGGTGGATCACTGTAAGCATCAGTAGGTCAAAATAGTCATGGAGTGCTTGAATAGCCTGTTTGCCAACATGTGAGGTAAATTCATGTATGGTAAAAAACTGCCATAATGCATGTATGTTGTTTTTGCTTGCAGCAGCTCTATGCAGAACTGGCAAAGGACTCCATAAATGATTCAATGTATTGAATGCAAGTACAGTAAATACATGAAGCACATGACCGAGAAATTTACAGTTATGTGGGATCTCAAACTAGGACATGACATCTTCAGCAAGGGTTGCAAAACCAACTTCCTCCATTCCATAATCAAATATCGTGTAGACACTCCGAAGAAAAGGTGCCCCCAAGGTCCAGAATGCTGGTGAAAATAAAAGCATATTGTTCAGCATGATGCAATGCAAATTTGAACACATGGAGGGGAAACCTTACGAGGACTCCTTCTTATACCAACAATAGCACTGAAACAGTCAGGTGATCCCTCGTAAACCGACCCGAGGTTCATGAGTTCAGGGGGAATTTTGAAAAATCTGCCGCCAATAGTAAAGGCGATAGCGGGGAACTTATGGCACGGAACTGCAGATTGTCAGGAAAGTTAATGGCAGAAAAGAAAAGGTACACACATGTGAAGAAACCATTCTTGACGAGTTCTCCACCAAATTTCTTGTACAGTCGTTCGACTTGTTGGTAATCTCCAATGATGAAATCAGCGCCAGTATCAATGATTGCCTTGACTCCCCTCAGCTTACTTGCCATCTTCATGCCGAAGTGAATTCTGTCGATGCTTATCTCCCAGTATCCTTGCTGGTATGTAAATCAGTGAATGTCCATACAACGTCATCATTCGTGTTCACACACCGGGTCAACGATAGGCACGTAGGTTATCCTACCATTGTAAAGCAAAGAATTCGCTCCCCCAATGTATAACTCGCCTCCTCCAGAGGTGAGCTTTAGCGAGAACACTGCATTGATTATCTTGTGTTCCTCGACCAGTGTTCCAAACAAGGTTTGCGCAGGATAATCCGAAAGAGTAAGGAATGCCATTCCCAACAAACCATCTGCATAAAAGTCGTTGCCTTTTCGGAAACCAGGTGAGTACGCTTTTGCGACGCCAATCGTCTGAGTATCTGCCTACCCAGTAATAATCAAATGTGAACAACTTCATGAACTATATTGAAATGCATACCGTGAAGCCAACAATGGTAACATTGTCGGTGTAAAGCTTTCCAGAGACGTCTATTTTCGTTTGTTTGGCTCCACCATGCGCATCACCAATATCTAAGGAAAAAGCCTCGTCTATGTCTTTGGCTGTTCTAGATGAACGAGGATTCCAAAGTCTGTGTCCTTCGCAGGTGTTGTCGCAGAATGACCCTGGCAAGAAGAGATCCCTGTGGTGCATTCTACTTAGAAGACCGAATTAACCAAATGCATGAAACGCACTTACGCACATGTAGTGTCGATGGAAACTGCTCAGACATCAAGATAAGCTGAGATTTTTTACATTGAAACAAAACGAGCCTACCGGTGAAAGGTAGAGGAGGACTGCCCACCGTAATGGTGGTGGACCAGTGGTTACCAAGACGAGTCAAAGGTACATCACTTCCAGGTTTCATTATCCTCTTCCATTCCTTTTCTCCTTCCAGGTAAGAGCGATGGGCTTTTCCTGTGTTTCTCTTGTAAATTTCAAACCCACGGATCATCTTACTAAAGACCAAAAAGGTGATCAGGAGAATCGGATGGTAAGTGCATGAGTGCGACTTACGCGTTGACTGATTCCACATGAAAGGCGAGTCTATCAAAATCAACACTGTTGTTTGGATGCACCCAGTAAGAGGAACTATTTCTGAAGAGCGGCATGGATCTGCCGGAATAGAGTTTCCGCTCTAGTTTTGTTGGAACTGCGACGGCTGTTGAACTAGCCAATGCAAAGGTAGCTATGGCGAGTTTGAGGTGCATTTGAGTGTACTTACGTCGAGACGCAGGTACTAACATCATTAAATACTTGCTGTTAAGAAACACCGCACAGCACAACCACAGTGATCTGATGGTAACACATCAAGTAGGAACTAATCGGATATCACAAATCAAACTGTTGAAACCTAATTCCAAACAAAACTGATATTGAGTGCGATAGGTAGGATGAGCCAAAAAAAAAAAA
The DNA here is from genome assembly GCA_038094675.1 of Spongispora temasekensis. Lineage (NCBI taxonomy): Eukaryota > Fungi > Basidiomycota > Agaricomycetes > Boletales > Boletaceae > Spongispora > Spongispora temasekensis. Next base: position 30,103 of record JBBPUL010000160.1, read on the forward strand.
AAAGAATAAACGCAACAGATCGGAGACAATGAGTGCAGTGGGATCATGATGCAGCGCATCGTCACGCGGTTTGAATGAATAGTGGCGTTGTCATTACGATTTGTCTCCGTCGTCGTTTCCTTTTCGGGTGCACAGGTACAATCTTTTGTGGTCGTCGTGTTGCTCTCCAAACTGATACGCACAGGACTGGATGGCGGGATGAGTCATGGTCGTCGCATTCGGCAGCAAACGTGCTTGCACCGACCGACGTTGGCATGTACTTCAGTGCGTTCCGAAGTGTTTGGGTAAGGATCTTAGGGAAGGTGCCGGGCGCGTGGGCAGAGAGGCCAGAAGGATGGGCTGGGCACAGTGGGCATGCAAATGCACCAGCGGTGTCGAATGAGGCTGCACGCGCTCAAGGAGATACTTAGGGAGAGGGCCGAACGAGATGAGTTCAAGAAAGACAAATGGGCAGATTGGTCTTGCGAAACTTGGGGCTGCAAGCCGAGAAGCCCCGAAGGGGTAACCCCCCGGAGCGCAGCGAATCCACCAATGGGGTCTAGGGTAGACTCTGGGGGGTCGTGACCGGCATACTGCATTTCTTTACTGTTTATCTTTAGATCCAGGTGAGGGTCCATCCTAGCCTTCTCCATCAGGTTCACTGATATTCAAGCATGCTAGTAATGCCCTTCTCTGCCCTTATCATCATCAGTAATTTGCACACGACCTTATCCGCACTTGCCACACTTGGCGCACCGAAAAAAAGGCCCTAAGTCATTACAGCGCTTTGCAAAGCTATGCGGAAAATGCTTTTCGAAAAACTCGTCGGCTAGAATAGGCAGGACGGGCAAACAAGAAAAAACCGCACCATATTCAACAACCAGCGTAGCGCACTACGCAAGCTAGTACAACTTCTAGGCCATGTTATCTTGCTTCGTTATGCGTTGTCTTCTTCGTCGTTGTTATAGTTCTCCGGTGCACAATTGCATTCTCTGTGATCATCGAGCCTAGTCACACGTTCACGGTTCGCCTTCATTGAGTCCCATGATGTTCGGAAGTTCCTCGCCTGAGAGGCAGACGGAGTGCCGGTGGAGAGGCAGACGGAGTGCCGGTGGGGTGAGTTCTGGCCGTCGCTCGACCTGTAGTCGATTCGCGCCGATGTCGGCGATTTCTTCGGCGCGTTCAGTAGTGTTATTTGGCATGTGCATGCAAAGGATGTCGTGGAAGGAGTGATGCGTAGGTTGCGAAGGCAGGACAGGACGAGGCGTAGGTATTGTCGTGGGCATGCAAACGCTTCACTTAGTAGTGGTACTCAACCCGGCTACACGGCAGTTTGACATAAGTCCAAACCTGACGTTTTTCGGAGTTTACTGAAAGCCCATCACGTGAACCCTGACAGAACCAGATTTGAGCATTCCCTTAGCAAATACACGTGGGTGACTAGCCACATGTGTGACAAATGTTTCCTGAGGTCAATCTGAGGTACGGCTGAGCCTCAGCATATGGCAAAATGAGGATGGCCACAAGTATCTGCCAAATTGTTTCATCAATGGCTGTTGTATTGCTTGGTGTGATACAACCCCAGCATCAGCAAAACCAGGATTTCACCATAGTGCTCATAGTGTTTCATAGTGTTCATAGTAACTCATAGTAATCATAGTACTTATAGTATTATAGTCCCATAGTGTCATAGTGTTCATAGTGTTCATAGTGTTTCATAGTATTCATAGTGACTCATAGTAATTATAGTACTCATAGTACTCATAGTGTCATAGTGCCATAGTATTCATAGTGTTTCATAGTGTTCATAGTAATCATAGTAATCATAGTGTCATGATGACTAATGGTAGTACTGATCAATATTTTTCCACTACTAACTGGGCCTAATTAGTGCTTTGCCAATATTCCTAACCTAGACTAACCAATGTTTTTCTACTAACCAAGTCTAACCAGTGCTTTGCTAATATTCCTAACCCAGACTAACCAATGTTTCCTACTAACCAAGTATAACTGGTGCTTTGCCAATATTTCTAACCTAGACTGACCAATGTTTTCCTACTAACCAAGTCTAACCAGTGCTTTGCTAATATTTCTAACCCAGACTAACCAATGTTTTCCTACTAACCAAGTCTAAATAGTGCTTTGCCAATATTTCTAACCCAGACTAACCAATGTTTTTCTACTAACCAAGTCTAACTAGTGCTTTGTCAATATTCCTAACCCAGACTAACTAATGTTTTCCTACTAACCAAGTCAAGTCTAAATAGTGCTTTGCCAATGTTTTTTTTCTACTAACCAGGTCCAACCAGTTTTGCCAATATTCCTAACCCAGACAAGCTATGAAGTACTGTCAAAAAGTGTACCAAAAAGTGTACAAAAGTGTATCAAACAAGAAGAGAAAGACTTATTAAATTTTATTGTTGCTTATATCATTTGTTATGAGTGAGTACTACCAAAAAGCATAGCATAAAATGTACAAAAGTATGTATACCAAAAATCTGGAGAAAAGATAGGGTGAAATCTGAGGGATGAAGTACTACCAAAAAGTGTACTACCAAAGTGTAGTAGAAACATGTAGCAAGAAGACTTGGCAAAATTTTGGATTACATATGTTGCTTATATCATTCAATTGCACAACTTAAAAACTTCAAAGACTTTTAGACTTTTCTTAGACTCAAATAATAAACAATAATGGTAAGTACTCATCTCATTCCATTTGCAAAGACAAACAGATAGTGCTTGATTGTATTTGGTAAATGCTTAATTAGTGCCTGGTTAGTGTATTTGGTTGTGTTTGGTTAGTGTCTGCTTGGTTTGCTTGGTTATATTTGGTTAGTGTCTAGTTAGTAGTGTGCTTTATTATATTTAATGGGTATTTAATTAGTATTTGATTAGTATGTTTGGTTGTGTTTGGTTATAGCCTGGTTAGTATATTTAGTTGTGCTTGGTTGTATTTGATTATGTATGCTAGACCACAAGTCTCTAATAGCCTATATAAAGTCTGTACCTCTATCCATGTCTGTACATACCTCTGCCATACTAGTCTGCATCTCTATATGTAAATCAGTGATTTACTGATGGTGGTGGTGGTGGTGGGCTGCATCATCTTCTTGCAGCAGAGTTGTCATTGTTGTCAGGAGAGGGGGCAAG
>JBBPUL010000161.1:6072-32900 GCA_038094675.1 Spongispora temasekensis
CTCCAAAGACCATCCTCTTTATGAACTGAGAGCACTGCTTCTGTTGCAATGTCTGAAGCATATATTTCAACTCATAACTATTTGTTACTGTCTAGATATGCAAGTAGAGGTGCAGTTGTGAATTTTTCTTTTGATGTTATATGTGCATTTTTCTGATTAGAACCCTAGGTCCATGATACATCCTTTTTGGTCAACTCTGTTAATGGTTTGGATGTGTATATGAAATTTTCTATAAAATGGTGATAATAATTACAGAGTCCCAAAAATGATTGAACTTGTTTAACTGATTGCAGTCTAGGCCAATCCACAATAGCACTGGTTTTTGATTTCTGCATATCTACCTCATCTTTAGATATAACTATACCCAGATAGTCAATGGAGGATTTTAAAAAGAAGCATTTAGAAGGTTTGTAATATAAGTCATTATCCTGTAAGACCTACAAAACCTCATGAACTTTTCCAGCATGCTAAGCACATGACAAACCAGTCATAAAAATGATAAGATCATCCAAATAGGTACCAGTGTCATTATAGTGATCATGAAACAAATCATCCATCATAGCCTGGAATATAGCTGGCACATCTTTGTAATCAAAATATATGACCAAGGGTTCAAAGGACCCAAAAGGAGTGATAAAGGCATCTTTCCATTTATTACCTTCCTTCATACAAACATTTGTATAACCCTAATAAAGATCTAGCATGGTAAATATATCAGCACCATGAAGCCAATCAACTAGGGAAGTGAATATGCATTGGTAATGATACCCTCATTCAAATAATGATAATCCATGACAAGATGCTTTTTTCCATCTTTTTTTAGAACAAAGAAAACTGGTGCTGTTTAAGGTGATTTAGAAGTATGAATGTATTCTTTTGCAAGCTTCATGTCAAGGAAAGTATGGATCTCTGAGAGTTCCATTTAAGACATAGGGATAATCTTTCCCTGTTATGATTTACCCCTCTTTTCCCTTTTGTCTCCACTTCCTATAATGTTGTATTACTTAAATAAGCACAGCCCTTCAATTAGTCACTGCTATGGCTGTGTATTTCTCTTATCTCTGACTTGAATGTTCTATGAGGTTCCATGTACTTCTATTATGCACAGCTTTGTGACTTGTTTTATGCTGTGCATGACTTGTTATCCCTTATCTCCAATTTTCTCTTTTGATTTCCTCTCTTATCATGCTGTCACACTGCTTGGTCCATGTGCTGGACCCATACTTATAAATAGGGTATAGCACAAGCAGTGTATCCTCAGCTTGAGCCTACTCGAGATAGCAATCTATTGTGTCTTTGACCCTCTTGCTCCCCCTTGCTCTCTCTAAGAAAGTTCTCTCTTGGTCTTGCAGCATCTTCGCTCGAGGATACTTCCCTCTCACCTTTAAACATTGCTATATGCTCACCAAAGGCAGAGTAGTGATGGTTACCTTGCATTGTGCTTGAAACCTATATCCCTCATCTTCATCTCATAGCTTTAGGTTGTGCATTGAGTCTACAACTGATGCTATCCATGCCTGTCATAACAAAAGGCTCAAGCTCTTCAAACACGACTACCTCTGCTGTAGCTCACAGCTATTTTGGCTCCTCTGTCACCTCTGAAGTGGTGTCCTCACTCACCTCCACCACCCATTGCAACATTCTCCTTCTGAAGGTCCACCTTGCCCCCTAGCCCCAGCTCAGAAAGCCTTTCTACAACACCCCCATCACCACTCCACCTACTATAACCTCAAAACCCACTGAATTCTGCCTTGCCCAACCCAAGGCTTTCTCAGGAAAGCAACATGACACCATGCCCTGACTCCATTCTGTACAAAGATACCTCGCCATCAATGTTAATGTCTACTCCACCAATGAAAAAAAGATTAGATTTGCCCTGTCTTTTATGAATGACAGAAGTGCCCTCACCTGAGCTGATACCTTTATGGAAGAAAGCATGTGAGGAACCAACATGGCCCTAGGGTCTTGGGATGAATTTATCAAAAAGTTCAAGGCTCACTTTAAGAGCCCTAATACTGCTGCCAATGCCTTGACCTGACTTGCCACCTACCACATCAACGAGCGACACAATGGAACCTTCCAACCACTACTCAGCCAGTATATTTTCAAGTTTTGCAACCAAGTCAGCCTTGCAGGCCTCATGGAGGCAGCTACCATCTGCCACTACTTCTCCACAGGAATTCTCCCCTTACTCTTGGAAAAGGTGTACCTTATGGACACTATCCCCTCGACTATCGACAATTGGATCAAAAATGCCTCTTGCCTCGATGACCAACACAAATATGCCAAACTTGTCACTTGCCAGCACAAGTACATCTTGACTCCCACCTTTATCCCTTGCCCCACACAAACCACCCACAACAAAGACCCCAACACCATGGATGTTGATGCCATTTACATCCCAAAACTTACCCCTGAGGAGTGAGAACACTGCTTCAAACAAGGACTCTGCCTTTGCTGCTGCAAACCAGGTCACTTTTCAAACAAATACCCCACCTTCAAAAACCTTCCTCCATGCCCTAGAGCTGACTGAAAGGTGGTAAAAGCTGAAGAAGAAATGCCTAGTCTAATGGATGAAGAAGAAGATGAAGAAGTCCATATTGAGGCTGTGGGGGTTAAAGATTTTTGAAAGGGAGGACTTCTTTAATGCAAGTACCTCCCCAACATTTTGTTTCCTGTGTGCGTGTACTAGTATCCACATCAAATAGAGCTATACATATCTCAATTCAGCTTGTGGTCCCCTTATACACCATGAAAGTTGTTGACTTGCCTGCTCTCATTGACTCCAGAGCAGAAATCTCCTGCCTTGACTGGACATTTGCCTGGAAACACAAACTCTCTCGCATCTGCCTTGCCCAACCAATCCATGTCCAAAATGTAGACCAATCTATGAACTCTAATGGAGATATCCTATTCTCCACCGAACTCTACATCTCTGTCAGGGAAGAAGTTACCCAGAAGGTCCTCTTCTACCTTATGAACTGTGGAAAGGAAAATATCATCCTTGGCCTCCCCTGGCTTCACCTCACTAATTCCACAATCAATTGAGAAAAGCAAACCCTCACTGTCCCAGAGGTCCTAGATCAATCTGCAGACCTATACCATGCCTATGTCACTGACCAGAAGTGATATGACTCCCACTACCATGCCCTTCCACTCTAAGGATTCAGGGAAACCTTGATCTGGTATATTAACACAACACCCAAAACTCACAGACACCTGCACTCATACTTGGAAATCCAATCCAAGAAATAGTGGCAACATCAAACCCTTAGCCACTACTCTATCAACCACATTACCCAAGAAGAATCTTATATCCTACCCTCAGCCACCATTGCCTGCTACTCCAAAGCCACCAAACTTGCAGAAAAAGCAGGAATGCAAACCCAGGACATCACTCTACCTCCAGAGTACTCCGATTTTGCTAAAGTCTTTGATGAGAAAGACTGTGAAACTCTTTCCCCATCTCATCCCTATGATTATAAGATCAACCTCAATGAGTCCTTTGTCCTGAAGATCGGAAAGATCTCCCCTCTGTCTCCTAAAGAACAAAAGGTGATGGAAGTCTTCCTCAATGAAAACCTTTGTTTAGGAAAGATTCATCCTTCCAAATCTCCACAGGCCTCCCCCTTCTTCTTCATCAAAAAGAAGGATGGTGTTACGACAGGCATGGGTAGCGTCAGTTGTAGACTTGATGTGCAACCTGAAGCTACAAGATGAAGATGAGAGGCATAGGTAGGTCCTGAGCACTATATACAGAGACTAGTCACTTACTCTACCTAGGTGAGTATGTAGCGACGGTGATGACAAGGGCAGAGTATCCTTGAGTGAAGGCACTGCAAGGCCAAGTGGTTCTTAGGGAGAGCAAGAAGGAGTGAGAGGGTCAAGATGCAATAGATTGCTATCTCAAGTAGGCTCAAGCTAAAGATACACTGCTTGTGCTATGCTCTATTTATATGTAAGAGTCCTGCATATGGACCAAGCAGTGCTATAGCTCGATAAGAGAGGAGTCCAAAAGAAGTAACTGGAGATAAAGGGAATGAGTCACATGCAGCGTGGAATTAGTTAGAAAGCTGTGCATGATAGAACTATATGGAACATTATAGAACATATGTGTTATGACAGGCATGGGTAGCATCAGCCATAGACTTGATGCACAACCTAGAGCTGCGAGGCAAAGACGAGGGGCATAGGTCCTGAGTGCAATGCACAGAGACTGGTCACTACTCCACCTTGGCGAGTATGTAGCGATGTCAAAGACAAGGTCAGAGTATCCTTGAGCAAAGACACTGCGAGGCTAAGTGGTTCGGAGGGAGCAAGAGGGTCAAAGATGCAATAGATTGCTATCTCGAGTAGGCTCAAGCTAAGGTTACACCACTTGTGCTATGCCATATTTATATGTAAGAGTCCTGCACACAGACCAAGCAGTGCTACAGTTTGGTAAGAGAAAGATCCAAAAAGGGGGACTTGGAGATAAGGAAAATGAGTCATGCATAGCGCGAAATGAGTCAGAAGGCTGTGCGTGATAGAACTACATGGAATGTTGTGGAACATATGAGTCAGAGATAAGAGATAAGGAAAATGCACAGCCATAAACACTAACTAATGGAAGAGGCTGTGCGTGTTTAAGTAATACAGAACAAAAGAAGTGAAGAAAGAAAGAAAAAGGGCCGATCATAACATTACACCCTTAGTAGGGTCGAAATCCTAGTGAGACCACTTTTTCTTACAAACCATGGCAAGACCCGACAGGTGACCCACACATGTTGCTTTCTCCAATAGAGTTGAAGCAAAAATCGTCGTCCTTGTTTAATGCTGGTGGGGATTGAGGTGGAGATATTGGAAGTGTGTGGCCAGAGCACTGAGAGCAGCTGGAAGTATGGGAGGTGCAGAACCAAAAGGATCCCTGAGACTGGCAAGAGGAGATAAAGAAAGAGGATGATCCTGGTGAGGAATGGCAGTTTTGGAAAGGACAGGTGGCCTGAGTGTGACCGGGAGAGTGGCAGTGACAGAAAGGGCATGTGTAGTAGGAGCAATGGACTCAGATGTGTCTCAATCTATAGCACACAAAGCAAGAGTCCTGGTAGCAGTTGTGGTCACTTGGACAGGGTAAGTCTCCCTGTAAGATATGTCACTGAACCGTGGCCTCTTGAATGCAGTTGAAGCGAGCTTGGAGGGCGTCAATAGCCAGAGCTTCTATGGGATCAAGAGGGGAGGATGAAGTGCTGGGAGTTTCATTGGCCATGGGGACTGAGTCTCAGATAATCTCTGAGGGTGTTGGGGAGGGGGAATGAAGGGCATAGCCGGAGATGGCGGTGTTGGTGGGAAAGGAGATTGCAACTGTTTCTCAGAGGTACCTATCAATGTCCTGGACAAACTCTAGAAATTCCATCTGATGAGCTAAGTCGTGGACGTGCCTGATGGCTCTAGAGTGGATGATTCGAATGGAGGCCCCGACGAGGGCAATGCCATGATGGTCATTGCCGATGAGGGATTGGAAAAGGTGGGGGAGATGCTCCAGCTGGAGGTAGACCATAAAGAGGAGGAAAAACAATGAGGAGGGGTCAGTAAAGGCAGAGATCCCCGTGAACATGTGGGGGTCTGTGAGAAATTCGTGGAGCATGCTGCACTCATCATCTGTGGGGTCCGAAGACCTGAGGGTGTGGGCGTGGAGGGGAATATCCATGGAGATTACTGGGGTCAGAGTGTCAGCGGGCAGCTCGAGGACAGGGATGGTATATAGAACGCCAGGGCTAGGAGGTGCACTGTTTATTGCCAGTACCACAGCATCCTCATGATGAGGAGCGTGGGCCATCGTTGGAGAAGGGGTACGTGGTGGTGAAGCAGGATGGTCCTCTGTAGAAGGAATTGAAATGGACAGAGAAGAGGGAGACAAGAGAGATGCGGTAGAGACATTTGACATGTTAACAGAAAAGCGAAGGGGTGAGGGAGCGAAGACAGTTATAGGCATTGTAAGGCAAGAAAGCTATTGCTTTGAGGAAGGGAAGGCCTTTAGGTGGAGGTTTTTATATTCTTGGAGGGCAGACTTCACATTTTTCAAGTTCCATTCTGGAACCCAAGAGTCTTCCTCAGCAGTGTAGCCTTTCCATCAGATTAGGAACATGCGGGAGCAGGGTGTTCCTCTGTGGCATAGGACCTTTCATATTCTTCTTCACCTTCTATTAGCTCTGGGGGCAGAGCCAGGAAATTTGGGCCATGAACACTGTTTTCGCAATAGGGCGATAGGAGGAAAGTGTGGAACATGGAGTGGATCTTCCACGTCATCGGGAGTCGGAGTCTGTAAGTCAAGGAGGATAGAACATCTGTGATAACGAAGGGTCCTTCCCTTTTGGGTGTGAATTTTGGGTTTGTGATGTGGCGATTAAGGTTCTTTGCCTCTAACCACATCTTGTCTCCCTTGATGAATGGGGTGAATGAGCAGTGTGTTTGCGATGCCATTACCTGGCGTGCGAGTTCATGGGCAGCAAGTGCGTCGTTCCTTGCTGCAGATAGGGCCTTGAGGCATTCTTCCAGGGCTGGAAGTGGTGTTTCTGCGAGGACCATGGGGAGGGCATGAGGTTTGAAGCCATACATGAGGTAGAATGGGGATTTTCCCATGACTGAGTGGGGGTAGTGGTTGTGTGTGAATTCTGCATGGGTGATATGATCAGCCCATGTGGTTGGGTTGTTTCCGCAGAAGATCTGAAGGTACGTTTCAACCTCCTGGTTAACACATTCTATTTCACCATCAGACTGGGGATGGTATGCTGTGAACAGGGAGAGGTCATATTTCAGGAGTTTTTCAAGCTCTCAAGCAAAGGTGGATGCGAATTGTGGGCCGCGGTCGGAGATAATTTTGTTGTAGAGGCCCCAATGATGGTAGACTTTGTGAAAAAAGAGGGTGGCTACTCCCTCGGCGGTGATTTGTTTCTTGGTGGGGCAGAGAATTACCCCCTTAGTAAGCCTGTGGTTGACCATGACCAATAGGCTATTGAAACCATTAGACAATGGCAAGTCAGTGATAAGGTCACAGGAGACTTGTTGGAAGGGGCGAAAGGCAAGGGACCAGATCGGAGAGAGTGAAGGGATGGTGGAGTGAGTGTTTGCCTTATTTTGTTGGCAAAGAGCGCAGCCTTTAATGTAGTGGCAGACTTGGGTAGCGAGGCCGGGCCACCAAAAGTCATGGGCAACAAGTTGGCGGGTCTTTAGGTATCCGGGGTGGCCAGTAGAGGGGTGATCGTGGGTGTGTTGGATGACCGTGAGGCAGTCGGGTTTTGGGATGTAGATGCGGTCATGATAGCAAAGGAGGCTCTCCTTGAATTGCCAATCAGAGAAGTGGTTGTGGAGATTGGGGGCAGTGACAGGCCCTTCGAGGTTAGCACGAAGGTGAGTGATGAGTTCGTCATCAACTGAGTGCTTCTGGATGGCAGTGGTAAGGACGGAGTCGATGACTCGGACGAAGAGGATTTCGGGGAGGAGGGTGACGGCTTGGTTGTCAGACTCAGACGAGAGTCGATCTGGGTGGTGAGAGAGAGCGTCGGGGCCAGAAAGTAGGGAGCCGGGGACGTGTGTCATCTTGAGATCAAAGTCCACAAGATCAAGGAGCCAACGCGCTTGGCGGTGGTTGAGGTTTTGGGGCTGACAGAAGTACGTTAGGTTCTTGTGGTCAGTGAAGACCTGAACTGGGTGTTGTGAGCCACGAAGGTAGTGGCGCCATGCTTTGAGTGCTCTGATGATTGCGAGGAGTTCTTGGTTGAAGATATCATAGTTTTGTTCTGCTGGAGAGAATGATTGGGAGAGGTAAGAACAGGGGTGCCAATCTCCATTTGAGTCAGTTTGCAGGAAGATAGCTCCAGTGGCATCTCATGACGTATTGGTGGCTACAGAAAAGGGTCTAGAAAGGTCCAGGAGATGGAGGATGGGTCGTGAGAGGAAGAGCTTCTTGAGCTTGTCAAAGGAGGTTTGGCATTAGGGAGTCCAGAGCCATGCAGTGGTTTTCTTGGTGAGGTCAATGAGGGGGCGGGCAATGTCAGAGTAGGAGGGTATGAAGTGCCAGTAAAAGTTTGCGAATCCAAAGAATGAGTGCACGTCCTTAACTTTCTTTGGGATTGGCCACGAAGTGATTCCATCAAGCTTGATGGGATCCATAGCAAGTTCACCTGGTTTGATAATCATGCTGAGGTACTCCACTTCTGGAGTGGCGAATTTGCATTTGCTGAGGCGTAGATGGAGATCTAGCTCCATCATCCATTGGAGAACATGGCAGGTGCATTCGGTGTGGGATTTGTTGTCGGGGGAGAAGATGAGCAAGTCATCCATGTAGATGACGAGCCATCCCTCCGTGATCATATCTCGAAATGAGTTGTTCATGAAACGTTGGAAGGTTGAAGGAGAGTTGTTCATGCTGAAGAACATGACCATGGGTTCGAAGAGGCCTTTGTGGGTGATGAAGGTGCCTTTCCATTGGTGACCATCCTTGATGCATACATTGTTATACCCCCAATGGACATCAAATTTGGTGAAGACATTGGCTCCTTTGAGCCTGTTGATAAGGTCAGAGATGAGGGGTAGGGGATATGCATCACGGATGGTGTGCTCATTCAAGTACTGGTAGTCTTGGCATGGACAAAGTTTGCCATCTTTCTTCTTGACGAAAAAGAAAGAGGAGGCCTGTGGGGACTTGGAGGGGCAAATTTTCCTAGAGTGAAGATTTTCATCAAGGAAGGCTTTGGTTGCCTTCTGTTCTTCTGGGGACAACAGCTAGATTTTCCCGATCTTTGGGACAAAGGACTCATCGAGGTTAATTTCATAATCATATGGTCATGATGGGGGAAGGGATTTGCAATCCTTTTCCTCAAAGACTTTGGCAAAGTCTGAGTACTCCAGGGGCAGGATGATGTCCTGAGTCTGGGTTCCTGCTTTCTCAGCAAGTTTGGTTGCTTCTGAGTAGCAGGCGATGGTAGCTGAGGGTAGGATGTATGGTTTTCCTTGAGTAATGCAGTTGATAGAGCAGTGGCTGAGGGTTTGGTGTTGCCACTGTTTCTCTGATTGGATATCTACGTGCACGTGAAGGTGCCTGTGGGTCTTGGGTGTTGTGTTGACACTCTGAATCGAAGTTTCCTTGAATCCTCATAGAGGTGGGGCGCAGTAGTGGGAATCGTGCCGCTTTTGGTCAGTGACATAAGCGTGATATAGATCTGAGGATTGGTCAAGGACCTCAGGGATGGAGATGGTCTGTTTTTCCCAATCAATAGTTGGGTTGGCGAGACAAAGCCAGGGGAGGCCAAGGATGATGTTTTCCTTTCCGCAGTTCATGAGGTAAAAGAGCACCTTTTGGGTGACTCCTTCTCTGATGGAGACATAGAGCTCAGTGGAGAACAAGATGTCCCCATTCGAGTTTGCAGATTGGTCTACGTTGTGAACGTGGATGGGTTGTTCGAGGTGGGTGTGAGGGAGTTGGTGTTTTCGGGCAAAAGCCCAGTCAAGGCAGGAGATTTCTGCTCCCGAGTCAATGAGAGCAGGAGAGTCAATGACTTTCATGGTGTGCAAGAGTACCATGAGCTGGATGGGGATACACATAGCTCTATTTGATGTGGATACTAGTACAGGTGCATAAGAAATGAGATGTTTGAGAGGTACTTGCATTGAAGAAGTCCTCCCTTTCAAAAATCCTTAACCCCTACTGCCTCTATGTGAATGTCTTCATTGTCATCTTTGTCTATGAGGCCCAGCATTTCTTCTTCAGTTTTAGCGACTTTTCGGTCAGTTTTGGATCATGGGGGAAGGTCTTTGAAGGTGGGGCACTTGTTGGAAAAGTGATCCATTTTCCTGCATCAGAGACAGAGTCCTTGTTTAAAGCAGCATTCTCGCTCTTCAGGGGTAAATTTTGGAATGTGGATAGCATCCACATCCAGGGAGTTTACATGGGGTGAGGGATGAAGGTGGGGGGTCAAGGAATGCTTGTGCTGATGAGCGACAAGCTTAGCACATTTGTGCTGGTCATCGAGATGAGAGGCATTCTTGATCCAATCGTCGATAGTGGTGAGGACGGTGTCCATAAGGTACACCTTTTTGGAGAGCAAGGGAGGGATGCCTGTTGAGAAGTAGTGGCAGATGGTGGCTGCCTCGTTGAGCCCTGCTAGACTGACCTGGTTATGGAACTCCGAGATATACTGGCTGAGGGAGGGTTGGAAGGTTCTGTCATGTTGCTCATTGATGCGATAGGTGGCCAGCCAGGTCAGAGCATTGGCAGCAGTGTTGGGACACTCGAAGTGAGCCTTGAACTTCTTGATGAACTCGTCCCAAGACCCTAGGGTCATATTGGTTTCTTGCATGCTTTCCTCGGTGAAGGTATCTGCCCAGGTGAGGGCACTCCCATCATTCATAAACAATAGGGTGAAACCTATCTTCTTTTTGTCCATAGAGTAGATGTCGATGTTTACGGCAAGGTATCGTTGTACTGAGTGGAGCCAGGGCATGGCATCATGTTGCTTGCCTGAGAAGGCTTTGGGTTGGGTGAGTCAAAGTTCAGTGGGTTTTGAAGACATTGGGGGTGCAGGGTTTGGGCTAGGTGGTGAGGGGTGTGTGGTAGTTCCAGAGCTAGGACTGGGGGGCATAGTGGACCTCCAAGAGGAAGAGGTTGCGATGGGCGGTGGTGGTGGGTGGGGGTGCCACTTGAAAGGTGATGGAGGGGCCGAAATGGCTGCGAGCTACAACAAGAGTAGTCACGTTCAAAGAGCTTGAGCCTTTTGTTACGACAGGCATGGGTAGCGTCAGCCGTAGACTTGATGTGCAACCTAGAGCTGCGAGGCAAAGACGAGGGGCATAGGTCCTGAGTGCAATGCACAGAGACTGGTCACTACTCTACCTTGGCAAGTATGTAGCGATGTCAAAGACAAGGTCAGAGTATCCTTGAGCAAAGACACTGCGAGGCTAAGTGGTTCGGAGGGAGCAAGAGGATCAAAGATGCAATAGATTGCTATCTCGAGTAGGCTCAAGCTAAGGTTACACCACTTGTGCTATGCCATATTTATATGTAAGAGTCCTGCACACAGACCAAGCAGTGCTACAGTTTGGTAAGAGAGAGATCCAAAAAGGGGGACTTGGAGATAAGGAAAATGAGTCATGCACAACGCGAAATGAGTCAGAAGGCTGTGCGTGATAGAACTACATGGAATGTTGTGGAACATATGAGTTAGAGATAAGAGATAAGGAAAACGCACAGCCATAAACACTAACTAATGGAAGAGGCTGTGCATGTTTAAGTAATACAGAACAAAAGAAGTGAAGAAAGAAAGAAAAGGGGCCAATCATAACAATATGAGTCACAGGTAAGAGATAGGGGAAACACACACATAACACTGACTAATCAAAGGGCTGTGCACATTTTAAGTAATACAGGCCATGAGAAATGGGAATGAAGAGAAGAAAAAGGGACTGATCATAACATTACCCCCTTAGTAGGGTCGAAACTCTAGTGAGACTTTTCTATAAGCCTCTGCAAGATCCGACAGGTGAACTGCACATGTTACTCTCTCTGACAGAGTTGAAGCAGAAGTTATTGTCATTATCTAGTGTTGGTGGGTACTGAGGTGAAGGGATTGGAAGTGTGCAACCAGAGCATTGAGTGTGGCCAGAAGTGCAGGAGGAGCAGGGCCAAAAGGAACCCCAGGATTGGTGAGAGCTATGGGAGGAGGCAGATGAGGAGGAGGATCCCAGTGGGAAGTGACAGTTATGGAAAGGACAAATGGCTTGGATATGTCCAGGGGAATAATGGCGGCAGTAGGGGCAGGTGTAGTAGGGGCAGTAAACATGGATATGTCTGAGCCGATGGTAGATGAAGCATGAATCCCTATAGCAGTTGTGGTCACTGGGGCAGGGAAGGTCACCTTGGAGAATATGTCATTGGATTGTGGCTTCTTGGATCTGGTCAAATCTGGCCTGGAGAGCATTGATAGCAAGGGCCTCCATCAGGTCAAGGGGGGAGGATGAGGTACTGGGTGTACCATTTGCTGCTGGGATGAAGTCACAGATAATCTCTGAGGGTGATGAGGAGGAGGACCAAGCAATATAAGTGGAAATGGTGATATTGGTGGGGATTGTGACCACGGCAGTTTCTCGGAGGTATTGGTCGATATCCTGGATAAACTCGAGGTACCCAAGCTGGTGAGCCAGCTCATGAACATGTCCGAAGGTTCTAGAGTGAATGGCTCAGATAGAGGCTCTGATAAGGGAGATGCTGTGATGGTCATTGTTGATGAGGGACAAGAAGAGATGGAGGAGATGCTCCAACTATGTAGAGGTAGATCATAAACAAAAGGAAGAAGAGAGACAAGGAGTCTGTGAACATAGAGATCCCTGAGAACATGTGGGGATCAGTGAGGTATTCGTGGAGCGCACTGCACTCATCATTGGTGGGGTCTGAAGACTGGAGGATATGGGTGTGGAGAGGGATATCCACTGAGATTACAGGGGTCTGAGGGGGTTGGCAGGTGGCTCGAGGACAGGGAGAGTATATATAGTGCTAGAGCTAGGAGGTGTACTGTTTGTTGCCACCACCACAGCATCCTCATGATGAGGAGGGTGGGTCATCTGTAGAGAAGGGGTACATGGCAGTGAAGCAAGATGGTCCTCCTCAGTAGGTACTAAAAAGGACAAGGACAAGGAAGATGAGATAGATGAGGCAGAGACATCAGATACATATAGTAAATGAAGAATGAAGAATGAAGAGGAGAAGGGATAAAACAGGTAATGGGTGTTGTGAGGAGAGGAAGCTTATCACTTTAGAGAAGGGAAAGCTTTTGGGTGGAGGCTTTTATACTCCTGGAGAGCAGACTTTGCATTTTTCAGATTCCATTCTGGAACCCAAGAGTCTTCCTTGGCTGTGTACCCCTTCCATCAGATTAGGAACATACAGGAGTGGGTTGCTCCTCTGTGGTGTAGAACCTTCTCAATTTTGTATTCCTCTTCACCTTCTATAAGCTCTGGGGGTGGAGCTGGGAAATTTGGGCCGTGGACACTGTTTTCATGATAGGGTGATAAAAGGGAAGCATGAAACATGGGGTGAATCTTCCATGTCGCTGGAAGTCAGAGTTTGTATGTCAAGGGGGATAGGACATCAGAGATAACAAAGGGTCCTTCCCTTTTAGGCATAAATTTGGGGTTTGTGATATAGCAGTTAAGATTCTTTGCCTCTAACCACACCTTGTCTTCTTTGGCAAAAGAGGTAAATGTGCAGCATGTTTGGGATGCCATTACCTGGCATGCAAGTTCGTGGGTGGCAAGTGCTTCATCCCTGGCTGCGGATAAGGCCTTGAGGCATTCTTTCAGGGCCAGAAGCAATGTTTCTGCCAGAACAGTGGAAAGGGCATGAGGTTTGAAGCCATATATGAGGTAAAATGGCAATTTTCAGTAACAGAGTGAGGGCAGTGATTATGCGTGAATTTCACATGGGTAATGTGGTCAGTCCATGTAGTTGGGTTATTACCGCAGAAGATTCGAAGGTACATTTCAACTTCTTGGTTGATGCATTCAGTTTCACCATCAGACTGGGGGTGGTATATAGTGGACAAGGATAGGTCATACTTTAGGAGCTTCCTAAGCTCCCAAGTAAAGGTTGGGGCAAATTGTGGGCCATGGTTAGAGATAATTTTGTCGTAAAGGCCCCAATGATGGTATACTTTGTGGAAAAAGAGAGTTGCTATGCCCTCGGCAGTGATATGTTTCTTTGTAGGGCAGAGAATTACCCCCTTAGTAAGCCCATGGTCGACCATGACCAACAGGCTGTCAAAACCATTAGACAAAGGAAGGTCAGTGATAAGGTTACAAGAGACCTGTTGAAAGGGTCAGAAGGTGAGGGATTTAATTAAAAAGAGTGGGGGGATGGTGAAATAGGTGTTCACCTTATTCTGTTGACAGATGGCATAACCATCGATGTACTGGCAGACCTGTGTGGCTAGGCTGGGCCACCAGAAATTATGTGTGACAAGCTGGCATGTTTTGAGATAACCAGGGTGGCCAGCAGAGGGGTGGTCATAAGTGCATTCGATGACAGCAAGGCAGTTGGGTTCTGTTGTGATTGGTTGCCGTGTCGCAGTTTTCATCTTATCTTCGGCACCAATCTTATCTTATCTTATCTCGCAGTGCCTATCTTATCTGTAGGCCTAGACTGGTCACATGACCTATGACATATGGTCTGGACCATGACGTCAGTGTGACATCACTGCTGACTGATGCATGACATCATCATGACATCATCATTACTAAGTAGCTTTAGGGTAGCCCTCTAGTACTTGGTCCGTGCACAATAGTCAGTAGTATATAAGGTAGCGTACTTGTGGTAGTCGCTCCCCAGTCCTATATTGCGAGTGTTGTTCTATCATAGGGAGACTCTTCTCTAAGACAACCCCCTTCGCCCACATCGACGACACAACCGGACAGCCAACACCAGTCTGCAACCTCTGTGCGCAAGGACATCAACCCAATGCTGCTTGTCTACAACGACCGTTGGTATCTCCTCTTTCACCCCTCCTTCGAGTCCACCATTACACGTATACTCTCACCCTCACTCGAATCTAGGTTAGGTTGCATCAGGTTCAGGAATGTAGATATGGTCACGGTAGCAGAGGAGGTTTTCTTTAAATTACCAATCGAAGAGATAGTTACGGAGGTTGGGGGTAGTGATGGGACCCTCTAGGTTGCCATGGAGGCAGGTTACAAGTTCATCAGTGGCGGAGTGCTTCTAGATGGTGGTTGCAAGGACAGAATTGACAACACAGATGAAGAGTGTTTCTGGGAGGAGAGTGATGGCTTGGTTATCCAATTCAGAAGAGAGGTGGTCAGGGAATTGGGAGAGAGTGTTGGGGCCAGAGAGTAAGGAACCAGGGATGTGAGTCATCTTGAGATTGAAATCTACAAGATTGAGGAGCTAACGTGCCTGTTGATGGTTGAGGTTCTGGGGCTGACGGAAGTATGTCAGGTTCTTGTAGTCAGTAAAGACCTGGACTGGGAATTGTGAGCCATGAAGATAGTGGTGCCATGACTTTAGGGCTCAGATAATGGCTAGGAGTTCACTGTCAAAGATGTCATAGTTTCATTGTGCTGGTGAGAACAATTGTGAAAGATAGGAACAGGGGTGCCAATCCCCATTCAAATCAGTCTGGAGGAGGATGGTGCTGGTGGCATCTCAGAATGTGTCAGTGGCTACTGCGAAGGGTCGAGAGAGGTCTGGGAGATGAAGGATAGGTTGCGAGAGGAAGAGCTTCTTAAGCTCGTTAAAGGAGTTTTGACACTGGGGTGTCCAGAGCTACACTGCAGTTTTCTTTGTGAGGTTAATAAAAGGATGAGTGACATTGGAGTAGGAGAGAATGAATTACTGGTAGAAGTTGGCAAATTCAAGAAAGGAATGCACATCCTTAACTTTCTTTGGGACTGGCCAGGAGGCAATACCATCAAGCTTGACAGGATTCATAGTAAGTTTTCCAGGTTTGACGATCATCCCAAGGTACTCTACCTTGGGGGTGGCGAACTTGCATTTGCTTAGTCATAAATGGAGATCTAGTTCCATTATGCATTGAAGGACGTGACATGTGCATTCTGTGTGTGATTCATTGTCCAGGGAGAAGATGAGGAGGTCATCCATGTAGATAATGAGCCATCCATCAGTGATTATATCTCTGAACAAGTCATTCATGAATCTTTGGAAGGTGGAGGGGGAGTTGTTCATGCTGAAGAACATGACCATGGGTTCAAAAAGGACCTTGTGAGTGATGAAGGTGCCTTTCCATTGGTGTCTGTCCTTGATTCGTACATTGTTATATCCCCAGTGGACATCAAACTTGGTAAAAACTTTTGCTCCTTTAAGCTTGTTGATGAGGTTGGAGACTAGGAGGAGGAGGTATGTGTTGCAGACAGTGTGCTCATTCAGGTACCTGTAGTTCTGGTATGGGCAGAGTTTGCCATCCTTCTTTTTGAAAAAAAAGAAGGGAGAGGCCTGTGGAGACTTGAAGGGGCAGATGTTTCCTGATCGAAGATTCTCATCAAGGAAGGCTTTCATTGCCTTTTGCTCTTCCAGGGACAGAGGATAGATTTTCCCAATCTTCGGGATGAAGGATTCATCGAGGTTGATCTCATGGTTATAAGGTCAAGATGGGGGAAGGGTTTCACAGTCTTTTTCTTCAAAGACCTGGGTGAAGTCTGAGTACTCTGGAGGAAGGGTGATGTCTTGGGTCTGGGTTCCCACTTTCTCCACAAGTTTGGTAGCCTTAGAGTATCGGGCAATGGTGGTGGAGGGCAGGATGTAGGGTTCTTCTTGGGTAATATGGTTGATTGAATAGTGGCTAAGGGTTTGATGTTGCCACTATTTCTCAGTCTGAATGTCCAAGTATGCATGCAGGTGTCTGTGGATTTCAGGTGTGGTGTTTACACACTGAATTGAAGTTTCTCCAAATCCTCAGAGTGGAAGGGCATGGTAGTAGGAGTTATATCACTTCTGGTTGGCAACATAGGCATGGTATAGGTCCGTGGATTGGTCTAGGACCTTGGGGATGGAGATGGTTTGCTTTTTCCAGTCAAAGCCAGGGGAGGCCAAGGATGACATTTTCTTTGCTGCAATTCATGAGGTAGAAGAGGACCTTTTGGGTAATCCCTTCTCCAATGGAGACATAGAGTTCAGTGGAGAATAAGATATCTCCATTGGAGTTTGCAGATTGATCCACATTACAAATGCAGATTGGTTGGTTGAGACAGGTGTGGGGAAGTCTGTGTTTTTGGGCAAAGGCCCAGTCAAGGCAAGAGATCTCTGCTCCTGAATCAACGAGAGCAGGGGAGTCAATGACTTTCATGGTGTGCAAGGGTACCAAGAGCTGAATGGGGATACGCATAGCTCTATTGGACATTGATACTAGTCCAGGTGCACAAGAAATGGAATGCTGGGGAGGTACTTGCATCAAAGAAGTCCTCCCTTTTAAAAATCCTTAATCCCCACCATCTCCATGTGGATGTCTTTATCATCATCCTCATCCATTAGACTTAGTATTTCTTCTTTGGCTTTAGCAACTTTTTGGTCAGCTTTGAGACATAGAGGGAGGTCTTTGAAGGTGGGGCACTTATTAGAGAAGTGACCTGATTTCCTGCAGTAAAGGCAGAGTCCTCATTTAAAGCAGCATTCTCACTCTTTGGAGGTGAGCTTCAGGATGCAGATGGCATCTACATCCATGGTATTGGGATCCTTGTCACAAGTGGTCTGTGTGGAGCAGGGGACAAAGGTGGGGGTTGAGGAATGCTTGTGCTGGTGGGCAACAAGCTTAGCATGCTTGTGTTGGTCATCAAGATGAGAGGCGTTCTTGATCCAATCATCTATAGTAGAGGGGATGGTGTCCATAAGGT
Source organism: Spongispora temasekensis (assembly GCA_038094675.1). Taxonomy (NCBI): domain Eukaryota; kingdom Fungi; phylum Basidiomycota; class Agaricomycetes; order Boletales; family Boletaceae; genus Spongispora; species Spongispora temasekensis. The sequence goes on from JBBPUL010000161.1 coordinate 23,458, forward strand.
ACATCTTTTCAGAGAGCGAGGGGGGAATGCCTGTGGAGAAGTAGTGGCAGATGGTGGCTGCCTCATTGAGCCCTGCAAGGCTGACCTGGTTGTGGAATTCAGAGATATATTTACTGAGGGATGGTTGGAAGATCCTGTCACATTATTCGTTGATGCAATAGGTGGCTAACCAGGTCAGGGCATTGGCGGCGGTGTTAGGGCTCTCAAAGTGAGCCTTAAACTTCTTGATAAACTCATTCCAGGACCCTAGGGTCATATTGGTGCCTCGTATGCTCTCTTCTGTAAAGGTATCAGCCCAAGTAAGGGCATTTCTGTCATTTATAAAAGATAGGGTGAACCAAATCTTCTTCTCATCAGTGGAGTAGACGTTAATGTTGATGGCAAGGTACCTTTGTATAGAGTAAAGCCAGGGCATGGCATTGCATTGTTTGCCTGAGAAGGCCTTGGGTTGAACGAGGCAGAGTTCAGTGGGTTTAGAGGTCATCAAGGGCATAGGATTGGGGCTAAGTGGTGAAGGGGATGCTGTACTTTCTGAGCTGGGGCTGGAGGATGTAGTGGATCTCTAAGAGGAGGAGGTTGCAATGGGTGGTGGGGGTGGGCAGAGGTGCTGCTTCAAGGGTGACAGAGGGGCCAAAATGGCTGCAAGCTACAACAGTGGTAGTCGTGTTCGAAGAGCTTGAGCCTTTTGTTACAACAGATGTGGGTAGCATCAGTCATAGACTCAATGCATAACCTAAAGCTGTGAGGCAAAGACGAGGGGCGTAGGTCCTAAGTGCTATGCACAGAGACTAGTCACTTACTCCACCTAGATGAATATGTAGCAATGGCGATGACAAGGGCAGAGTGTCCTTGAGCAAAGGCACTGCGAGGCCAAGTGGTTCTTAGGGAGAGCAAGGAGGAGCAAGAGGGTCAAGACACAATAGATTGCTGTCTCAAGTAGGCTCAAGCTAAAGATACACTGCTTGTGCTATGCTCTATTTATATGTAAGAGTCCTGTGCATGGACCAAGCAGTGCTACAGCTTGATAAGAGAGGAGTCCAAAAGAAGTAACTGGAGATAAGGGGAATGAGTCACACATAGCATAGAATGAGTCAGAAAGCTGTGTGTGATAGAACTACATGGAACATCATAGAACATATGAGTCACAGATAAGAGATAGGGGAAATGCACAGCCATAACACTGACTAATTGAAGGGCTGTGCATGTTTTAAGTAATACAGGCCATGAGAAATGGGAACAAAGAGAAGAAAAAGTGGCTGATCATAACAGATGGCAAACTTCACCCATGCCAAGACTCTAGGTACCTAAATGAGCATACCATCCACAATGCTTATCCTCTACCCCTTGTCTCTGACCTCATTGACAAGCTTAAGGGAGCAAGCATGATATAACAATGTATACATCAAGGATGGCCATCAATGGAAAGATGCCTTCATCACCCACAGAGGCCTCTTTGAACCCATGGTCATGTTCTTTGGCATAAACAACTCTCCATCAATCTTTCAATGATTTATGAATGACTCATTCTGGGACATGATCACCAAAGGATGACTTATTATCTATATGGACGACCTCCTCATCTTCTCCCCTGACAATGAATCCCACACAAAATGCACATGCCACATCCTTCAGCATATGATGGAACTAGACCTCCATCTATGTCTTAGCAAATGCAAGTTTTCTACTCCTGAGGTTGAGTTCCTCAGGATGATTGTTAAACCTGGCAAACTTGCTATAGACCCCATCAAGCTTGATGGCATTGCCTCCTAACCAGTCCTCAAGAAAGTCAAAGACATATGTTCCTTCCTCAGATTCACAAACTTCTACCGGTGCTTCATCCCCTCATACTCTGACATTGACCTGACCAAGAAAACCATGACCTGGCTCTGGACACCCCAGTGCCAAATATCCTTTGATGAGCTTAAAAGACTCTTCCTCTCTCAACCTATCCTTTGCCTCCCTGACCTCTTCCAACCTTTTGCCATAGCCACTGATGCATCTCAAGATGCCACTGAGGCCATCCTTCTACAAACTGACTCCAATGGGGATTGGCATCCCTGCTCATACCTCTTCCAGTCATTCTCCCCAGCAGAATGAAATTATGATATCTTTAACCAAGAGCTCCTGGCTATCATCCATATTCTCAAGTCCTGGCATCACTATCTTTGTGGTTCCCAGTTCCCTGTCCAGGTCTTCACTAACCACAAAAACCTGACATACTTCCATCAACTCCAGAACTTCAACCACCAACAAGTGTGTTGGCTCTTTCATCTTGCTTAGTGTTTTAAAGTCTGGTCTGGTCTGTTTTTTTTTTTTTTTTTTTTTTTTTTTTTTTTTTTTTATGCAACCAGGACAAAACAAGTGTTAAAAAAAAACAAAACCCACACAAAATCAACCAAAAAAAAAAAAAAAGGGTTGCTTCCAGTTGCAATGCAGTTGCAACAGGTTGTGACTGGTTGTTCAATGGACCAGTTGTGTTACAACAGGTGCAGGTAGCATCAGCCATAGACTCGATGCACAACCTAAAGCTGCAAGACAAAGACGAGGGGCATAGGTCCTATGTGCAATACACAGAGACTAGTCACTACTCTGCCTTGGCGAGTATGTAGTGACGTCAATGACGAAGGTAAAATATCCTCAAGCAAAGATGCTGCAAGGCCAAGTGGTTCGAAGGGAGAGCAGAGGGGAGTGAGAGGGTCAAAGATGCAATAGATTGCTATCTCGAGTAGGCTTAAGCTAAGGTTACACTGCTTGTACTATACCCTATTTATATGTAAGAGTTCTGCGCACAGACCAAGCAGTTACAGCTCATCAAGAGAAGAGTCTAAACAAGGTAACTGGAGATAAGAGAAAGTGAGTCATGCATAACATGAAATGAGTCAGAAAGCTGTGCATGATAGAACTACATGGAACATGGTGGAATGCATGAGTCAGAGATAAGAGATAAGGGAAATGCACAGCCATTGTCGCTGACTAATGAAAAGGGCTGTGCATGTTTAAGTAATATAGGATGGAAGGGGGTGAGACAAAAGAGAAAAGAGGCCAATCGTAACAAGTTGCAACCTTCTTAGGACCAGTTAGGACTGGTCAAGACTGGTCAAACATAGTGATTTAAGATTAGCATGAACAACATTATGACAATAGTAGTTTGAATTAATCAGTGCATAGAGGTCTAGACTAAGAACACATGCAAACAAATTAGCAAGTACATAGAAAAGCACATAACAGCACAACATGCTCACCATGCACTGCCCTGTATAAATAACACTGTATTTTTTTCATCCCATTTTGCATCATCCTCTGTTCTTCGAGTTATGTCCAGTCAAGTTCAAAAGTCAGTATAAGATTAATGCAGAAGGTGATTGCTTAGCCATCACCATGATCAAGGAGGCAGGCAAAGTCATGACCACCCAAAACACAGAAACAGGGTGGAGATAGCAGAAAGCAAGGCCATTTGGATAGATCGACATCCACAGAACTTGATGAAGAGTCAGACACTAACACTGAGGAAAGAAGCAATGACTTACCATTGCAAAAGCATCACCAGTCATACATCACTACTGGTGCTCAATCAAATTATTCCTGTCGCTCTTTAATTACATCTCATCATTCTTTTGTTGTCTCGCATGGTTCTTTAGTTCCAGCTACCTCTTGCCACACTTCCATCACAAGCTCTCGTCACTCTCGAAGGTCTGACATTGAGTCAATTGCCATTTCAGACAATGATGACAATAAAGTCATTGACCTGACATCACTGGGGGGTATAAGAAATAGAAATGTGAGACTGAATATGCTTCACAGAGTTGCAGGTACTCACCAGTTATGGATGTGACAGGACTCATCTGATCAAGCGAGTAGTGGGTTAGAAAATGAGATATAGCTAGTAAAAAAAGAGCACACTCAGGACTTGCTCACAATTTTCTTTGACATATGCAAGGTTAAGTTTTGTCTTGTGAATGGTGTGGTTGAGATCCTGAAGGGGCATTGGTGTAATGTATGCAAGTAAGTATGAGTATATCGAAGTAGATGAGCACTTGCTTACCTTAAGCACCAAAGAGAAGACAAGGTATACATCCAAAAGTATGGGAAACATAAGGCATTTCATGTTGGTTCCAAATCTTCATGCCAGCAACACATTCGTGGCCACTACAACTTATATCATGAGCATTGTGCTGCAAAGAACCTGAGGGAAAATCACCATGCAGTACCAAGAGAGATCATGAGAGCACAAGCTGCTGCAAAGAAGGGACAATCTACGCTGGATGGAATGGTTCAAAAGATGCTAAGAACCATTGTAGAATTCACAAGAGAGGGCATAATGAAAGCTATTGCTGAGTTCATTATCTGTGATAACCAAGTAAGCCAAATCATTGAATGTACCATCTCTAATCACTCATTCGTACATCATTTCACAAAGTCTAGCCATGGCAAACAAAGCTTTATTTAGAAATTGCTTAGTAGCGATGCGCCCCAATACCAAAAGTGTCAACCTACCATCAACTCATGATATAACTGTCTACATCCAAAATGCCTTTATCACGTTCCTTGATTTTCTCCATAAAAAATTTCTAGTGAGTGTTTCATATCATTTCATTCCAGTCATTTAATATTTCTCATCTTGTTAGGTTCCAACAAGTGGTTATGTCTCAACTATGACTGACCTGTGGTCAGTGGATCAAACCAAAGTGTTATTTATGGAAATCACAGCTCAGTGGATTGAGGTCAATAGTTCAGGTGAATGGAAACTTCACAATGAGGTCATTGCCTTTCATGCAATTGTGGGGGCTCACACAGGTGATAACCTTAGGAGATACTTCATCCAGCTCTGCAAGTGGGCTGGCATTATTACTAGCAAATGTTCCCAGGTGCATGTTACTGTTTGACCACACTCAGACAAACCTTATACTACTCTCCAGCTTTTTTGTGTCACTACTGACAACATGAGTAACAATGATACGACATGTGACTACATCAAAACCAACCTCTATTTGCGTCAAATCTATTCCTTCAGCTCAGAACAGAATCACCTCCCTTGTCTTGCTCACATTGTCAACCTCACCATTACCACCTTCATGAGCACCATCACCAAGATTATCCATGTGGAAACCACCACCACAATCTGGGAGTTTGACCTAATGGCATGTGAAAACCAAGTTCTCAGTGGGTCTCTTGATGTTATTGCTGCTCTTCGAATGCTCATAGTCAAGATTCAGTCCTCTGGCCAATGCATTGCATACTTCAAGCAACTGCAGCATGAGTGTGGGATTGAGTCCCCCCTCAAAATTTCACTCCACAGCAATGTTCATTGGGGCACAGCAGACGGTATGCTTGCTCATGCCTACAAGTTGCAAATGATACATGATGGCTATTATATTTTTTATATCACTCAATGTATGACACAGCCGATCAATTTGTTTATTAACCCAGCAGATGAGCTCTTTGGCTCAATTACATCGCTCTGATGACCTGGTCAATGTGTTTGACATATTTTTTGGACTGCATTCACTTTCAAAGTTCCAGATTAGGAGCACGTTAATGATATGTGGCTGATTATATCCAATACAAACTCGATTCAGCACTTATTCGCATCCTCCACTTGCCCAGTCCTCTGGCTCACCATCTCTGCCTTCGAAAAACTTCTCACCACATGGGAGGACAAACTCAATCTCAACAAGTATGCACCCTACAAAGATGCTATCTAATGTGGACTGGAGAAGCTGAAGAAGTACTACTACAAGTTTGATGAAAAAGATATATATGTTCTTGCACTAGGTAAGCCGCTACTAAATGTGATGTTATTCTACTACTAATATAAGTGTACTATAGTACTGCACCTGTACTACAAGTTGACGTACATCAAGATGGCCTGTGGTGGCCCTGAAGAACAAAAGGTGGAAATAGCAGCTGATAATCTGAATGTGAGAGATTGGTGTGACGATGCCCTGAAGGTTGTTGAGAAGACCATGGAAGATTACTGGAGTGACAGTGAAGACTTGGAGGACAACATGGATATCTACCAGGATGGAACACCACCTTACCCTCTCGAATCTGACTATGATCAATATCACTATCAACTTATCCGAGAATCAGCACATGTTGGTTGTAATGGAGGTTGGAAGGAGGAGCTATGCCATTACCTTACAGATATACCAATGGATGTCAACAAGGACATGGACATCATTAAGTGATAGGCAGTTTGTACTTTTCTTCAATACTTATTTTCTTTTTCTGTACTAAATGATTTCAGGATCATTCCCAGCAATACCCTACTCTTGTGCGCATTGCTAAAGATGTGTGTGCAATACCAGCAATGTCTGTTCCTTATGAACAGCTCTTTTTATTGGGTGCTCAAGTTGCTACTAACTGTTGATTATGCCTTGGCGGAGAGCACTTTGAACAGCTTCAACTCCTCAAACACAACTGGCATTCTGGCATTGCAAATCTTGCTCAGAAGAACTTGGACATCTATGAAAATGTGGAGTTCTAAGAGCTTCTCACTCAAGATGAGGAGCTCATAATGTGGGATAGGGTTGACATGGATGAGGTGGTAGAGCTGTAGTCTATCTGCAAGTGCCTATGTTGTATGTACTATATATAGCTATGTTGCCAGTGGTTGCAACCAGTTATGTCATGGACCGGTTGCAACCAGTCTGCAACCAGTTCATTGAAATTCTTCATGAATGGCAACTGGCAACTGATGGGTGCTAGGATCTGATGGACTGGCAACTGCAGTCTAGTTGCAACTGGTACTAGTCCAGTCCAGTTGCCAGTCTTTCATTAGTCCAGCAACTGGACTTTGAAACACTAATCTTGCTGATTTTGATCTCAAGATGACTCATGTCTCCAGATTATTGCTTTCCAGCCCCGATGCCTTATCACACCATCTCAACCACCTTTCATCTGAGTTGGACAACCAGACCATCACCCTCCTCCCCAAAACACTCTTTGTCCATGAGTACCTCACCATCAATGTCAACATCTACTCCGCAGATGAAAAGAAGATTGGATTTGCCCTGTCTTTCATGAACAACAGAAGCACCCTCACCTGAGTGGATACCTTTACAGAAGAAAGTATGTGAGGAACCAATATAACCCTAGAGTCTTGGGACAAGTTCATCAAGAAGTTCAAGGCTCACTTTGAGAGCCCAAACACTGCTGCCAATGCCTTGACCTGATTGGTCACCTATCATGTCAACGAATGATGTGATGAGACCTTCCAACCATCTCTTAGCCAGTACATCTCTAAATTCCACAATCAAGTCAGCCTTGCAGGGCTCAATGAGGCAGCAATCATCTGCCACTACTTTTCCATGGGCATCCCCTCCTGAAGTGACCTATACCAGGACACAACCATTGGTCTCTACTAACCACAAAGAAAGAAGAACTTAGAATGGGTGACCGCAACTTAGATCACAAGACACAAGAGGTCAAAGCTGGGGCTCAGCTCGACTCTTGGCCTGTCTTATATATGTCTACTACTTATTAAATATATGAGGTCTGACTAAGCTACATGTGTCTAACATGAGGCAGTCTAGACTACTGATGTCATAGATAAGAGATAAGGGAGTCCAGACTCATAACATCATGGATGATGTCATATCACATGATCAGTCTAGACCAGTGATGTCATATTATGTAATGTGGTGTGCCACACTGATTAACTCAGAAAAAGAAGGCGAGTTTGAATAAGGTTACAATATTACCCCATCTTTTAGGTTGAGATTCCAGATCAACCAGAGTCATAAAATAATGATGTGAATTTGTGGAGAGTTACTCCTTGGACTTTTCTAGGCACAGCCAGATTTTTTCAATGAAACTCCTTGATGGCTAATGGAGCATTTGCAAGATTAGCAGCTGGCTGCCAGGTGGCATCACTAACATCATAACCTTTCTATTTGACCAGATATGAAAGTCCATGTCGAGTGGAACGAGAGTCCAAAATGTTTTCCACTTCAAATTCCTCAGAGCCATCTTCAGATATGTGTACCACATCAGGCTTGCTGACTGGTTGTCCTGGCAATTGATCTTTGAATGGTTTAACTCATGAGATATTGACCGTGGGATGTATCTTTATTCTGGCTGGCAGTTTAAGTGTAACTATGTTGGGAGAGACTTTCAAAATCTCAAAAGGTCCAATCCATTTCTAAGTTAACTTCGCCAAAGTATAAGGCAATTGTAAATGCTCTTTTGACAACCAGACAGAGTCTCCGATGATATATTCCAGTGCAGCTGACCGTTTCTTTTCAGCCTGTACTTTCATTTTTTTGGCATTGGCATGAAGAGTGTTTTCTACTTCGGTATGTGCTTTTCCTAATTCCGATTGGAATCGTCCAGCGATAGAGGTATCATGCTTCACTTCAAAACCCATGTGCAGCATGTAATTTTGAGTGACTGCAAAAGGTATGCTACCAGTAGCATGTGTTACTGTATTATTATGTGCAAATTCGGCCATTTTTACGTATTCTGGCCAAGACTCCTGGTTCTTGGAAACATAGCAGCAAAGATATTGTGCTAGATCATGATTTATGCATTCGGTTTGTCTGTCCATTTGTGGATGATAAGTGGTAGAGAGCTTTTGTTCAATCTTGAGCAGTTTTCACAACTCTGTTGTGAATGCTGAAGAGAACTGCAGTCCTTGATCTGCATCAGGAAAATGGAAAGGAAAAGATAATCCTAGATAATCTTGAAAAGGGGGTTGATCAAGGAATTATAATATATTATCTACCATTGTCTATCATTATCTATTATTATCTATCATTATCATTTTCTCACCAGTTTTCTGATGTGATATCACTGTTTTGGGCAAACCATGTTTACACCATACATAGTCCCTGAATAATACTGCCAGCTCTTTCGAGTTTATTGATTTCAAACAGGGTGTAAACACCACTTCTTTGGAAAACCTGTCCACCACAACACAAATGGCATCTATGCCTTTCACTGAGGGAAATCCTGAAATAAAATCTACAGATATATCCTTCTAGAGATGTTTAGGAATGGGTAATGGAGCTAGTTTCCCTGCCAGCGGTTGTGATAGGGTTTTTGCTTGTGCACAGATTTGACAACGATCTACATAGTCATTAATTTCTTTTTTCATCTCAGGCCAAAAGAAATGCTGAGAGATTGTGGATAAGGTGCGCTGTTGTCCTGCATGACCAGCGATTGGGGAATCATGGCAAAGGGTAAGGAGTTCTATCCTCAGTCCGGGAGGCACGAAAATGTGGTTTGAGTCATTGATAAATACTGACTGCTGATCATCAAACCAGCATGTCATGGATGAAGGTGTTTTTAAGGTTTTTGACATTTTCTAAAATTTCTCTAGGAAAGGTGATTATACAGTGGCTCAAAAAAGTGTCCCAATGTTGGGTCATTTTGGATAGTGTTGTATTTTGTGAAATAACTACAACAAATAAAGACAAACACTTGCAGGGTCACTGGTAGCC
>JBBPUL010000162.1:0-32724 GCA_038094675.1 Spongispora temasekensis
CAGCTTTGCCCCTCCTGTCATCAAGCAGGAGTACACACAGTTCCAGCAGAGTGCACCCTGAAGCTGTGCATTCTGCGCAGACCCTAGCCACTTCATGGGATCTTGCCCCTACGTCGACAGTTATGTCACTTCTGGATGGGCAGCACACGGGACCGATGGCCACTTGTGCATGCCCGACGGCAAACGCATTCCCAGAATCCCGGGTACCAGATGCCTGCGCGACTGCTTAGATCGACTGGTCATACCGACCCCTGCTCCTACACCTTCGTCTACCCTCACGACAGGAATCCTCTCGCTTTCGTTCCCTGATACTGACGCAGTTTTAGACATCGAGCCTTCGGTATTCCTAACTGAACTCGACACCGAGCCTAGTGATGAGTCGGACCCTGTTCTCACTGACCCTGAGTTTCAGGCATATATTGCCCAAGCGTGGGCCAATTTTCAGCATGACAAACAGGATAAGGGGAAGCGAGTTCGCTTCGACGGTGTAGAAATACCCGTCCGAAGGCCCACTCACCCTGCACCTCGGGCAGCCTCAGTTGCCGACAAAATCATCTCACCCGCGGTCAAGGCCTCGCGCTCTACGTCTGGGCCTTCTAAACCTGCCTCTTTGTCTGTTCCTCCACAACCCTTGCCTGTCGCACCGTTCAACCCCACATCCCGTAACATTCCCCCTTCGTCTACCAGAGCTAACGCTTCTGCTCTGCCCCCACTGCCCCTACTGGGCAATTTAGATACTCCTTTCCGCTCGAAGACGACGCCACGCCCAAGCACGTGTTGGACCAAGTACTCAACACGTCGGTCTCGGTACCATTCAAGGACCTCTTGTCGGTCGCTACCGACGTTCGCCGACAGCTCAAAGATTTGACAACCTCGAAGCGTGTCCCGTTCATGACACCCACAGTCTAGGTGAATGAGCTCTCGGATCATGACCCTGAGGCCATTCAGTGCAAGTGGGGCGACAAGCTCAACACCAACAACAACGGGCTCATTGTAGCTCATCATAGCCTCCCCCTTCGATCCATCGACGTATGAGTGGTCGGTTTCGAAAGGACCCTCCAAGCAGTTCTCAACTCGGGATCCGAGATCGTCGCCATGCCGAAGCGGATTTGGGAGACACTTGGTCTACCCGTTCGCTCGGACCATATAATAACCATGTCAAATGCTAACACTAGCACCAACACTACCCTCGGCATAGTCAAGAACCTTCGCCTAGACCTTGGTGCTGGCGAGGTTTGCCTGCAGGTTCAAGTGGTGCAACAAGCTCACTTCGATATGTTACTCGGCTGGCCATTCACAAGTCTCCTCAGCACCACTACCAACGAGACCCCAGATGGCAGCGCAACCATTACACTCACCGACCTGAACAATGGGAAAATGTATAAACTGCCGACCTGCCCCTAGACTAACGGATGCCCTCGGTGCCAAAATGGGCTGGTGTGCGAAAGCCATACCCATGCACCCAGGTCGGATTTTTAGACATCGATGATCCACCGAGAGGTCGGGGAGTGTCACATCCATCGTCGTTCGCATTCATCTGCTCTTGCTCTCCTTCTCCTGTTCGGGCCACTGAATTTAGAATGGACCATATTTCATCGGACCCTGTGATTCCATACTCATTTCTTTCTTCTACGCAGTCTTCTCTTTCGCCTCCCCACATTCTCGCACTTTCCGAGACTTATTCTTTCGACTCTGTTTCCCATGCACTGGCTTACAAACCAGTGGCAAAGAAGGTTTGGCCCGTCATCGGTCCTCTTAGTGAGGAATACTGACTGATTCGACGCCTGCCTGCCGAGCCCCTTTTCGGTCTTATACCCTTGCCGACTAACCCCCCAGCCTTCATGCCTGGGGACTGTTACACACAGGAATGCGCTGATGTGCTCGACCTCGATCCCGCAAAGTGGTTGTGGCCCGAGGAGCTGAAACTCGTCCAGTGGGTTGTTTGCAACCATGAGACAGCTTTCGCTTGGGTACCGGCCAAGCACGGTCGCCTAGACGAATGCTACTTCCTGCCTGTCAAGATACCAACAGTACCCCACATGCCTTGGGTACTGCGCAATATCCCAATTCCCCCGTCGTCCTGGGATCAAGCAATCCAAATCATCAAGGACCGAATCGCCTCAGGAGTGTATGAACCATCCACCGCTGCTTACCGATCTCAGTGGTTCTGCATCCTCAAGCAAGATGGCAAGACACTCCGCCTCATACACAACCTCCAACCTCTCAACGCGGTCACCGTCCGCGACTCCTCGGTTCCGCCCTTCATAGAGCACCTCGCCGAGTCATTTGCCAGCTACGTGGTGTACGGGATGATGGACCTATTCGCTGGCTACGATCAGCACCCGCTCCACACCGAGTCTCAGGACATGACTATGTTCAATAGTCCCCTCGGTCCCCACCGTCTCACCACTCTTCCGATGGGACACACTAACGCCGTTCAGGTTTATCAAGCCGATATGGCCTTTATTTTACAGGACGAAATTCCCCACCATACAATGCCTTTCATCGATGACCTACTGGTCAAATCCGAAACCACCTGCTACCAATGCTCGGATGGTACTTATGAGACCATACCCAAGAACCCGGGCATCCGAAAATTCATTTGGAACCACCTAATCATTGTCCACAGGATTCTGCAATGCCTCCAGAACATCAACATCACCATCTCTGCGAAGAAGTTCGTGCTTGCCGCCCCGGACGCAATGATCGTCGGGCACAAGTGCACTTTCAGAGGCTGAGTGCCGCACGAGGCGAAAGTTCAGAAGATTAGGGACTGGCCCGAGTGCGAGACCTTGACGCAGGTTTGCAGGTTCCTCGGCACCTGCGGCGTCGTATGTATCTTCATCCGAGACTTCGCGGCCATCGCTTGGCCTCTCGTCAATTTAACCCGAAAAGGTGTCCCCTTCGAATGGGGTGACACGCAACATGAAGCAATGACTCGTCTCAAGGATGAGATCATCAAGTCCCCTGCGCTCCGCCGCTTAGACTACGAGTTGGGCCGAGAAGTTGTCCTCACTGTAGACACCTCGGTCATCGTGGTCGGGTTTATCCTCTCGCAGGAGGGCGACGATGGCAAACGCTATCCCAATCGTTTCGGTTCTATCTCCCTCACGACCGTCGAGAGCTGTTATTCGCAGGCTAAACTCGAACTCTACGGTCTTTTTCGCGCCCTTCGGGCGGTTCGCATTTTTATTTTCGGTGTCCCTAACCTCGTTGTCGAGATGGACGCCAAGTACATCAAAGGGATGATCAACAATCCCGACCTACAGCTGAACGCAACCATCAACCGCTGGATCGCCGGCATTTTATTATTCCATTTTGAGCTTCGGCACATATCTGCCGAGAAGCATGCCGGGCCCGATGGCCTCTCTCGGCACCCTCCATCTGATGATGATCCACCTGATGATGACGATGTCGAGGAATGGCTGGATGACTCATACTCATTTGCGATCACATTGCTTAACGACCGAGCCGCTCCTTGGGGCTCCGTGGTACACGCTGGGCCTTCTTCGCGTTCAGGCCCTGGCATTTCAATTTATAGACTGACCCTTACCGAGGACCCTGCACCTCTTTCTTCGCGCCTGCCTTACCATTCTATCCTTACTTCATCTTCTAATGAGCCAGACGCGCCACTGGACTTGCCTACTATACCACGTTCGGCCAAGGCCACAGCTCGGGAAGCCCGGATTCGGCAGATTCACGACTTTCTCGAGTCCCGCAAGTGCCCCGCTGACCTTTCCGATGTAGAGTTCCACACCTTCGTCAATTCGGCGACGAAATTCTTCTTCCTCCGCAGCTCCCTTTGGTGTCGGGAACCGCACAGCCACCATCAGCTAGTCGTGCCCAAGCGCCGTCATTATGAACTGATTAGAGAGGCTCACGATGACCTTGGGCACAAGGGTGTCTTCACGGTTTGGACATGCTTGCTCCTGTGCTTCTGGTGGCCGATGTTAGTTGACGATGTCAAATGGTTCGTGCGCACCTGCCATGAGTGCCAGATTCAGCAGAACAATCATTTCCATATTCCCCCCACTGTACCGAACGTCGGAGGTCTCTTTCGCAAGGCCCACTTGGACACGATGTTGATGCCCCGTTCGGGTGGCTACCAATACATCGTCCAAGCTCGGTGCGCCTTGACTGCTTATCCAGAGTGGTGTATGTTGTGGTCCGAGAACGCTACCGCGCTCGCCTCCTTTATTTTCGAAGATATCCTCTGCCATTGGGGGCCCATCTCAGAAATTGTTACTGACAATGGTCCCACCTTTCTTCTTGCTCTAGATGTCCTCGTGGACCGCTATCACATTCGGCACATCCGCATCTCCCCCTATAACTCCCAAGCGAATGGGGTGGTCGAACGGCATCATTACGATGTCCGGGAGGCCATCATTAAAACTTCCGAGGGGGGGGAGTCACGCTGGCATACTGCCGTGCACTTGGTATTTTGGGCCGAGTGCGTTACTGTGCTTCGGTCGACCGGGCTTTCACCCTATTTCATGGTTCACGGCGTCGAGCCCCTCTTCCCGTTTGATCTCACTGAGGCAATGTTCCTCGTTCCCCCTTTAGATGCCGACCTCCTATCACCAACCGGCCTTGTCGCATGGCGCGCTCGGCAGCTGCAGAAGAGGCCCGACGACCTCGCAGCCATCGCGGACCAAGTTCGAAAGGCTCAGTTCAATTCTATCAAACACTTCGAAGCTGCGTTTAAAAATCGGATCAAGAACTTCGACTTTCATGCGGGAAGCCTCGTCATCGTGCGAAACACGTGCATAGAGAAGGAGCTAAACCGAAAGATGAAGCCGAGGTATCTCGGGCCGATGGTCATCCTTCGCAGGACAACCGGAGGATCCTACCTTTTGGCCAAGTTGGACAGGGCAGTCTCAAAGCTGCGATACGCGGCATTTCACCTCATTCCTTACTATCCCCAAATGCACTCTACCATTACCGTGACTGACCTTACAGGTTTAGATGACGACGATTTAGATAGAATGGCAGGAGAAGATGTAGAAGAGCCTGCCGAGGACGATTCAGATGCTTTCGAGCACCCCTAGACTCCCTCACTACCTACCAAGGACGTTTCTTTTACTCTGTTTAACCCCGGGCTTCAACCGGCGATCTCTCATCTCACTCGCATCCAAAAAGTCAAAAAACAAACTAAAACAGACAGACACAACCCTCCTCATCGTACTTTACATCGCTCCAAAAAAAAAAAAAAAAAAAAAAATCTCCTTTCTATTTTCATCTCAGGTCTCATGTATGCCGAGCCTTCAGGCCACCTTTGCTTCTAACACGTCCAAGACTGTGCATGTTTTTTCTTCCTCTCATAGAACTAAGACTGAACAATACCAAAAAATCAGAGAAACCATCGGCAGGGATAGACATTGCAAGCCGACCGAGGAAGACAAGTCGGGCGGTACCCTGCACAAGGACGTTTTTTTTTTTTCCTTTACTTCTCTTATCTCTTTCCTTTCTTTTGCCGGATTGCACGTTTACATTACGACTATGGACGTTACATTTTCTGCGACTACAGGTCGAGGCCCTGGAGCTCACCGATGATCTCGGCCGACTCATCCATCACCTCCTCCAGCTCCACCTCCAGTGCCTTGAGGCTGCCTCGGACTTGGTACATCTTCGCGTACGCCATGTTGAGGCGGTGTACGAGCTGTTTCCGGGCCTTATCGACCGAGGGCTTGACGGTCGTTCGGCTCGGGGGTGGAACCTCCTTCGCCTTGCTCTTGCCCTTGCCCTTCACCAGGGTCTCTTCGTCGCCCTCTTCCTCGTCACTGACCATGACCAGTGACTCGGCCCACTTTTGGGGAGCTTTGGCGGTCGCACGGATTGGCCGAGCACCTGTCGGACGGTCAGTTGGTAGCAAGCCTCGAACCGAGGGACTTACCTGGTTTGCGTGCGATCACCACCGCCACGCGACTGGCGGCCAGAAGCGCCGTGGGCATCGTCCCCAGCCTCTGCCTCTTCAGGGTCACGCGATCGGTCGACCAGCTGCAGTGAATCTTGTGGGACTGGCACCGCGTGCATGCGGCACCAGTACCCTTCGCGCAGGACCTGGCTTCACCAACCTTGACGCACTTCGTGCATGGGCCCAGGCGTTCGGTGTCGGATGCACTGGCAGTCATCTGCTTCTTCGGCGCAATGGCCGACACGACCTCGTCGTCATCGTCGTCCTCACGCCCCCGCTGCTATCCATCAGTACTCGCCCATGCTCACAACCCTCCCGACGTACCTTTTGGCTCGACGACGTGACGGAGCGACCACCCGCGGCCTCGCTAACCTCGGCCATGGAGGAGTGAACCTCCGAGGTCTTGCTGACCTTGGTCACCGCGGCCTGGACCTCCTCCATGTCCATCGCAGTCCCCTGCATGGGGGCCGGCTCTCGCACCTCTTCTGCGGCCCTGGATGCCGCCTCCCTCTGCCTCGCGTGCTCCAGCCACTCGACCTGGATGCGCTCCGCATTGATGACCGCAACTTTGGCGTCAGCCTCGAGCTCAGTGTTGAGCCCGAGAGCCTCAGCCTCGGCTTGCGCCACGTCCCATTGGTCCTACCAAATCGTTAGTAATCGTGTTGACCCGAAGCCTACGCACCATGCACCATCGCGTCCCCGAACTCACCTACCCACATTTCCTGCTCCTCCTCGAGATCTTCCCTGTTGTCGGGCATCGACCTGGCAACAGCTTCGACACGTTCCGTGGCCAACTTGAACCGCTTGCGCACCTCCTGTCGGTGGAGGAGGCCTGCGTCGTTGAGCGCGCACTGCTTGTCGAACCGGGATTGGAATTGAGGCATCATCGTCGACTGGGGAAGAGATGTTGGGAGTTGAAGTGAAAGAAGGAGAGTAACCAACACATGGCTTTGACACCACAACCGAGCACTATGAAATCCGAACTCCGCATTGTGCTGACTAAGCCGGTGGACCTGACTGGGGACAGTCAGAAGCAAGTCCCCTGCAGATGTAGAGCGCAGTACGCCTCTACGGTTACACCGGGTGTTTTTCACACTTTCCAGGAGCCCGCTATCACTCTGCAAACTCAGCCTCCCTTCCTCATCGCTCTCCGAACATTTTCGCATGATGCCGAGCTCACAGAGCACACGGCCGAACCCTCGGCACCTCGCTATAGCGGTCGGTCCATTTCCGTACATCACATGCCTGTTCCATTGACCCCCTCGTAATGCCCCTTTTTTCTATATTCCAAATTACTACATATTGCGATCGCCACTCAGCCATTATGTAATAATTCTCGTCGCATGTCACTCTACATAGTTCCTTAATACGCGTGCTACGTCTCACAGTCTCGGGAATGCCCGGGACTATAAAGATTTGTCCTTCAGAATTAGAAATCAGCTTCCTTTAGCTCACATTCATCACTGACCGTTTGGAACAACTACCAACCGTTTTATCTACTGCAACCGCTGCCACTACTGCCAACGTCTGCTATTTTCACCACCGCCCGTCTTCTCCACTACCACCCTTCTTCGTCCACCTTGGGAACGCTTGGTTTCGCATTCCCCTTATCACTAACCAGTCAAGCTTGGCCGCACGTCCCAGCCGCTCCTCTCTCAACCTTGGGCGCATGTCTCGGCCGCCCTGTCTAAAGCCTCGGCTTCAGCCGCGTCACCTCGGTCGGACATCGGGACCATCTGTAGTCGTCTCGGACGCTCCGTTTCTGGACGCCTCTGCCCAGAATCTCTTTGGGGTGAACACATCGCGCCCACACTCTCTCCTGACGGCCAGGACTAGAGAACTTAGTCTCCTAGTTCCTCCCAGCCGTTCTAGGATCTTTACAACGGACCAGCTTAGGGCTGGTGAGGGCAGAGGGCACTACTTAAATAGGAAGGTAGAGATAAGAAGGATCCAGGGTAGTGCCATAGAGATAAGGACATGTGGTAGACATGCTGTGGTGATAGAAAGAATGGAAGAGAAGGCATAACCTTACCTGGCCCTAAGATCTGGATCAAGATCCAAGATCTGGAGATAAGAGATAATAATTGAGAGATCTATCAAGATACAACCCAATATAGAATAGGTGAGCATCTATAAAAGTGTTAATAGGAGTAAACAAAGATCAGGGCACTAAGATAAAGAGATAAGATGAAGTAGAGTGCCTGATACATCAGCAAAACAACCTTTTGCATTTTGGCAGAGTGTGGCAGTGCTCCACAGAGAGGTACCCAAAATTACAGACACTACAGAGCCTACAGACAAGGGTTGTTTTGCTGATGTAGAGGAAAAGGGGCTGGATCCATATCCATAACCCTAGAATAAGGTTGCCTTAGGTATATAGAGCACTTTAGTTAGGTTAATGCTGTTGTGGTTACAACAATAGCCACAAGCTGTGTAGAGAGCTGATGTGCATGATGGATGCTAGCAAGTATGTCCCAGATAACTTTGGGGACATCTCCCTGAACATGGATAATCTGGCTGTCATTAATATACAGTGTGACTTTGGCAGCAGCTTTGAGTTAACAGAGAGTGTATGCTTCAATCTCCTTGGTGGGTGTAGTACTTGCAGGTGCAGTTGCCACACCCAATATGATAGTCCAGAGGTCAGAATGGATGAGTAACGCACACATATGCACATGCCAGGTAAGGTAGTTGGTCTCATTAAGACACAGCATAATGGTGGTGCTGAGGACAGTCATCATGATGTGAGAAAGGAAGCAAACGAGTGTTGAAAGTGGAAAAGAATGGATGTATGCAGGTTAAAAGTCAAAAAGGTGGATATATGTGGGGTTTGAAGCACCTACTCCAGAGTCAAGAACTGATCCTGCATCTGATACAGCCTATCAATCAACAGTGCACTCACACAGCCCTTTGTGTGATTGGATCTAGATGCAGTGGCTGTGATATGGCCCATCAGTCATCAGCACACTCACATAGCCCATTGTGCAGTTACCAAATGTTGAATACCCTAGTAACACAGGGTATGGTTCACTATATTAAAAAGTCATATGCTGGTGAGAGCGCTTGTGGGTGAGACATGGTGAGTGGCAGATGTTATTCATGATAGTGAATGAAGAGAAGGCAATAGTATCATTCACCTTAGTCCAGGTGATAAAGAAGTCCCAATCTTTATTTGATATAGTGGTTGAGAGAGTGGGCTTCTAGAATTTCATGCACCAGATGATCCCAGTGGCCTAGATATGTATATGTGACATGGTGGGCCACCACTGATTCCAGTTGACACTAGTAAAAATGGTGTAGTGTAGTGTACTAATGTAGCATATGTATATGTTGAATAGTACACTGTCCATTCAACACCCAGAAGTCCAAAGCAAGCTTCAAGGCACTTCTTGGCATTATTACTGATGAAAACTTCCACATTGATGACATTCAGAATACCAACTGGAGCACCACCAACAATTTATTGGGCTCTAACAATTTTGACAAGGACATGAAGTGTGGTTGGATGAGGAGGCATCATGGCATTACATCTTTATCTCTATGTATATCAGTTCTATTCCACAGCTGTTCACAATGTCCAGGATCTAAGGTCCACATTCCCATATAGCTACATCATCACTCTCTTATGTCCATTATGAGGGAAAGAGTGACAGACTCCCTGTATGTGCTGCTTTTTTATTATAAGCCTTATGAGCTCTACATATATCAGTGAATTTACATGATTCTAATTTAAGCTATTTGGCAACTTAAGTCTTCTTTTCTTTCTTATGAGACTTAGCAGTTGTAGAGTAGCAACTAAAGACAAAATAGTTTTTAAAAAATGCACTTGATAACTATTGGTGCTCCACTATGATAGCTTTTTATGCTATCATGTCTTATCATGTCCAGTGTCCATTTTGGAACTGCACACTATGGCTGTACCATGCATCATCACAATTGCATCATGGCATTCCATTACACTATCAGTGTTGAGTCATACCTTCATTATTGTGTTTGCATTTACAGTTGATAATGATTCATTGTGCTGCTGTGGGTACTACTCCAGCATGAGGTTAGTACTTCTGCATGTTGGGCAAGAGAACTTGGATAAGAGGACTCTAGCAGAGATGGGATCCATGGAATAGGGAGGTTGCATCTGAGTCATGTCTTGTCATTGTGTCAATGGGTCAGGTTCATTATGGCACCATTGTCATTATCATGTCACACATTGTCATCATTGTGTCATTTATTTGGTGTCATTGAGTCATCATCAAAGCAAATGTAATTGATCTGTTCTTTAGGTTGCCCTTTGCAAATGCCTTACACTCTTTTGTGCTGTTTTTGGCCTGGTCACCATTGTTCACAACCTCAACCCCCCAGCAACTCTTTATGTGTTTTCTTAAGTTTTCTGTGGACTTGGCATCCTTCTTGTCCAGGTAGTGATGGATGGTAGTGGTACAGTCATGTGCACCACAGATAAAATCATGTGCATGGTGGCCATTTATCTCAATGACCTGCAGCTTTGGTTCAAAGAAGCCATAGATGGGTGCATATGTACCATTCTTTTATTAAGCATTCTATCTAGTGAACAGTAAGTGAAGGATAATTGTTGACCACCATGACTGCTGGTACTCACCAAGCTCATCTGTAGCATTCTCTGGTACTACATCATGGTCATCATTGCTTATGTCCTCATTATCCAAGTCAATGATCTCGGGCATCAGTGGTGGGCCATGGCAGGCCTTGCAGCTGTCACTGCCTGTTGGGTAGCCTCCTGCCTCTTCTGGGCACATATTATCAGATTTGTCATTGCTTGAGTCACATTGCTGACTTTGTGCTCTTGCTTTTTTTGAGGTATGCATTGTCACTGCTTGAGCCACACTGCTGATGGTGCAGCATTGTTTTTTTCCAGTGATGGTGCTTAAAGCCTCATTATCAGACTTGGCATTAGAATGTTTGGGGCCTGTAAGCTTCCTTTTTTTAGAAGATACCTGCTGCTCTATGGCCAGAGCCTTCTATGACCTTTTAGGGACTCATTTGCCACTATTTCCAGCTTGGACATCATTGGCCAGTGGTAGGGGGAAGTTGTAAAGTCACAGAAGTTGGAATTTATATTTACAAATTGCCATATTTGTCTGTGTGTATGGGCTGGTGACAAATTGCAGTAATCTAGTTACAAATCACATGCCAGTGCTTAAATTAGTATGGGTTGAGCTATGGGTATGGGTTGATTAGGCATGGGTTCTTTGTATACAATTTATATACTCATACCAATACCCATTTGGTACCTGGACCCTGACCCCCATGGGTTACCCATACCTCTGTTCAGATTCAAAAATACATTCCATGCAGTCACTAGAATCTGGATTGGGTGTCTGCCACTTGTGCTTTTATAGAATCAATTCTGCTGCAATGATAAATTGTAAGTTAATTTGACAACTATTCTCAAGACTCAGGAGTTCAACATACCTTTACTATCTATTTCATTCCCCTCCAGGAGTCTAAGGTGCATGATGCTTGATCATCAATAAATATAGTAATCGAATCTAGCATTATTGTACAATCTGCAAAATATTAGGTGAGCTTTGCCATTGAGCAAATTACTTACCTGCAGATGCATATGAAGGACCAAGTTAACTTATAGACCTAAGAGAAAGGTCATTTGAGGAAGGTGGTTATCTCATCCAAGTCCTTAATATGCACATCAGCTAATCTAGGCTTTCCTGACAGTACAACTCAGACCTGTTGGCTCTTTATATCTACTTGCTGAAAAGCACTGCTAGCATGTTTAACATAGGTGATGTCGTACTATATATATAACTTGCTACTCAGCTAATCAGCAGCCCTTGAGTTTTTATGTTCTACTAATCAGTCTTCAGCAATTTTCACCATTTCCACTTATATATCTTACTGGAATAGTCAGCTTGTAGCCAATAGTAGCTGATGGTACATACATGACCATATCCAATCCACTAAATAGTTGTCTGGATTTAGAGCCAATGTTATGTATAACAAGACTCTGACCTGGTCTGCCATACTAGTATATATGTGATACATAAGGTCAGACTCAGTCATCTTGTTCAACACTCAGTGTTGAGTCTTGCCACAGGCTTACTGGTACTCACTTTTCCAATCACTCTCCATCATCCAGCATATCCAATGCCAGTAATGATTCTAGAGGGTCTGCTCAGTCTGCATCGGTCTCTGGCTAAACACAAGCCCACCTGTTATGACATGCATGGGTAGCATCAGTCATAGACTCGATGCACAACCTAAAGCTGTGAGACAAAGACAAGAGGCATAGGTCCTGAGTGCAATGCATGGAGACTAGTCACTACTCTGCCTAGGCAAGTATGTAGTGACAATGAAGATGAAGATAGAGTGTCCTCGAGCAAAGATGCTGTGAGGCAAAGAGGTTCGTAGGAAGAGCAAGGGAGAGTGAGAGGGTCAAAGACATAATAGATTACTATCTCAAGTAGGCTCAAGCTAGGGATACATGGCTTGTGCTATGCCCTTTTATAAGTATAAGTCCTGTGCACAGACCAAGCAGTGCCACAGTGTGATAAGAGAGGAGGCTAAAATGGAAAACTGGAGATAAGGGGCAGTGAGTCATACACAGCATGAAACAAGGCATGAAGCTGTGTATGATAGAAGTACATGGAATGTCATGGAACATATGAGTCAGAGATAAGAGATAAGAAAAGCACACAGTCATAACACTTGACTAATCAAAAGGCTGTGCACATTTAAGTAATGCAATGTGAAGAAAAGTGAAAATGAAGAAAAAAGAGGGGCTGATTGTAACATTACCCCTTTAGTAGAGTCAAAACCCTAGTGAGACTTCTACAAGCCTCTGCAGGACCCAATGGGGGAACTGCACATGTTGCTCTCCCCAACTGAGTCAAAGCAAAAGTCATTGTTGTTGTTTAGTGCAGGTAGGGACTGAGATGGAGAGATTGGAAGTGTGTAGCGAGAGTGCTGAGAGTAGGTAGAAGTGTGAGAGGTGCAGAACCAAAAGGATCCTTGGGACTGGTGGGAGCTGTGGGAGGAGGCAGAGGAGGAAGAAGACCCCAGTGGGGATTGACAGTTGTGGAAGGGATATGCAGCTTAAGTATGGCTGAGGAAATGACGGCAGTAGTAAGGGCAGGTATAGTGAGGGCAATGGACTCTGATGTGTCTGAGCTGATGACACACAAAGCATGAATCTCTATAGTGGCTATAGTCACTGAAACAGGTGAGGTCACCTTAGAGTATATAGCATTGGACTGTAGCTTCCTGGATACAGTCAAAGCAAGCTTGGAGGGCATATATGGCAAGAGCTTCCATTGGGTCAAGCAGAGAGGATGAGGTGCTAGGTGTGCCATTGGCTGTGGGAACAGAGTTGTGGATAATCTCAGAGGGTGATGGGGAAGGGGACCAAGTGACATAAGCCATGATGGCAATGTTTGTAAGGACTGTGACAGAGGTGGTCTCCCAGAGGTATCAGTCCACATCTTGGACAAATTCCAGGTACCTGAGCTGATGTGCTAGCTCGTGGACATAGTTTATAGCTCTGCCATAAATTGCTCAGATGAAGGCCCCAATCAGGGAGATTCCATGGTTGTTGTTGCTGATGAGGGAGGTGAAGAGGTGAGGGAGATGCTCTAGCTGGAGGTACAACATAAACAGGAGAAAGAACAAGGAGGAGGAGTCTGTGAAGGTGGAAATCCCTAAAAATATATGGAAGTTGGTGAGATTTTTGTGGAGTGCACTGCACTCATCATTGGTAGAGTTAGAGGAATGAAGCATGTAGGCATGCAAGAGTATATTGATTGAGATTACAGGGGTCTGGGGGTTGGCAGGCAGCTCAAGGGCAGGGAGGGTATATATAGTGCCAGGGCTAGGAGACACACTGTCTGTTGCCACCACCAGAGCATCCTCAGAATGAGGAGGGTTGGCCAATGGCAAAGGAGAGGAATGTGGTGGTGAAGCAAGATGGTCCTCCTCAGCAGATATTGAAAAGGACATGAACGAGGGAGATGAGATAGAAGAGGTGAAGACATCAGACATAGTAAATGAAGAGTGAAGTGGGGAGGGGGTGAAGCCAGTGATAGGCATGGTGAGATGGGGAAGCTTATTGCTTTGGAGAAGGAAAGGCCTTTGGATGAAGGTCTTTATACTCCTGGAGAGTGGACTTCACATTTTTCAGGTTCTGTTCTGAAATCCAGGAATCTTCTTTGGCTGTGTACCCCTTACATCAGATCAGAAATATGTGAGAGTGGGTTGTTCCCCTGTGGCACAGCACCTTTTTGATTTTATACTCTTCTTTACCTTCTATTAGCTCCAGAGGTGGGGCCAGGAAGTTTGGACTGTGGATGCTGTTTTCGTGATAGGGCAATAAGAGGGAGGCATGGAATACAGGGTGTATCTTCCATGTCACCAGAAATTGGAGTTTGTACATTAGAGAGAATAGGACATTGGTGATAATGAAAGGTTCTTCCCTTTTAGGTGTAAATTTAGGGTTCATGATGTAAAGAATCTAGAACAGCTGGGAGGAACTAGGAGACTAAGTTCTCTAGTTCTGGCTGTCAGGAGAGAGTGTGGATGCAATATGTTCACCCCAAAGAGATTCTGGGTAGAGGCGTCCAGAAACAGAGTGTCCAAAATGACTTCAGATGGTCCTGAGGTTCAACTGAGGTGATGTGGCAGAAGCTGAGGCTTAGACGGGGCGGCCGAGACATGCGCCTGAGGTTGAGAGAGGAGCAGCTGAGATGTGCAGTCAAGCTTGACTGGTTAGTGATAAGAGGAAAGTGAATTCAAGCATTCTCAAGGTGGACGAAGAAGAACGGTAGTGGAGGAGATGGGCGGCGGTGAAAATAGCGGACATTGGCAGTAGCGGCAGCGGTTGCGGTGGATAAAATGATCGGTAGTCATTCCAAATGGTCAGTGATGAATGTGAGCTAAAGGAAGCTGATTTCTAATTCTGAAGGACAAATCTTTATAGTCCCGGGCATTCCCGAGACTGTGAGACATAGTGTGCATATTAAGGAACTATGTAGAGTGACATGCAATGGGAAATATAAGTGGCGATCACGATACGTACAAATTTGCTTCTAACCACACCTTGTCTCCTTTAGCAAAGGGGGTGAAATAGCAGCATGTTCAGGATGCCATCACCTGGTATACAAGTTTATGGGCTGTAAGTGCCTCATCCCTGGCTGCGGATAAGGCCTTGAGTCATTCTTCTAGGGCTGGAAGCAGGTTTCTGCTAGGACTATGGGGAGAGCATGAGGTTCGAAGCTGTATATAAGGTAAAACAGTGATTTGCCAGTGACAGAGTGGGGACAGTGGTTATGTGTGAATTCTGCATGGGTGATGTGATCAGCCCATGCAGTCAGGTTATTTCTGCAGAAGATCTAGAGGTAGGTTTCAACCTTCTGGTTGATGTGCTTGGTTTCTCTGTCAGATTGAGGGTGGTATGCAGTGGACAAGAAGAGGTTGTATTTCAGGAGCCTTCTGAGCTCCTGAGTGAAGGTTGAAGCAAACTGTGGGCTGTGGTCAGAGATGATCTTGTTGTAGAGGCCCCAATGGCAATAGACTTTGTGAAAAAAGAGGGTTGCAACACCCTCAGCAGTGATTTGTTTCTTGGTAGGGTATAAAATTACCCCCTTAGTAAGCCCATGATCAACCACAACCAACAGGCTATCAAAACCATTAGATGAGGGGAGGTCAGTAATAAGGTCACAAGAAACCTGTTGGAAGGAATGGGAGGTGAGGGATTTGATCAGGGAAAGTGGAGGAACCATGGGGTGAGTGTTCACCTTGTTCTGTTAACAGACAGCACACCCTTCAATGTAATGGTGGACCTGTATAGCAAGGCCAGGCCATTAGAAATCATGGGCAATGAGCTGTTGTGTTTTGAGGTAACTGGGGTGGCCGGCAGAGGGGTGGTTGTGTGCATGGGTGATGATGGTGAGGTGGTCAGATTCAGGGACATATACTTGGTCCCAGTAGCAGAGTAGGTTTTCTCAAAATTGCCAGTCAAAGAGGCAGTTGCAGAGATTGGGGGCTGTGACAGGCCCTTCTAGGTCGCTGTGGAGGCGGGTGATGAGTTCATCATTAACAGAGTGTTTCTGGATGGTGGTGGCCAAGACAGAATCAATGACACAGACAAAGAGGGTTTTAGGGAGAAGGGTGACTGCTTGGTTATCTGACTCAGAGAAGAGGCAGTCTGGGCAGTGGAAGAGAGTGTCAGGGCCAGAGAGCAGGGAGCCAGGGACATGGGTCATTTTGAGGTCAAAGTCCATGAGATCTAGAAGCCAGCAGGCTTGTTGTTGGTTGAGATTCTGAGGCTGACGGAAATACATCAGGTTTTTATGGTCAGTAAAGACCTGCACTGGGAATTGTGAGCCATGAAGGTAGTGGCACCAGGATTTGAGGGCTTGGATGATGGCTAGAAGCTCTCTGTCAAAGATGTCATAGTTTTGTTCTGCTGGGAAGAACAATTGGGAGAGGTACAAGCAGGGATGCCAGTCCCCATTTGAATCCATTTGTAGGAGAATGGTGCCAGTGGCATTACAGGATGCATCAGTAGCTACCATGAAGGGTCTTGAGAGATCGGGAAGGCAGAGGATGGGTTGTGAGAGGAAGAGTTTCTTGAGCTCATCAAAGGAGGTTTGGTACTGGGGTGTCCAGAGCTATGCTGCAGTTTTCTTCATGAGGTCAATGAGGGGGCAGGTAATGTCAGAGTATGAGGGGATAAAACATTGATAGAAGTTAGCAAATCTGAGGAAAGGATGCACATCCTTGACTTTCTTTGGGACTAGCCAGGAGGTGATACCATCAAGCTTGATGGGGTCCATGGCAAGTTCGCCAGGTTTCACAATCATCCCGAGGTATTCTACCTCAGAAGTAGTGAATTTTCATTTGCTAAGATATAGATGGAGATCGAGCTCTATTATTCATTGAAGGACATGGTGGGTGCATTTCATGTGGGACTCATTGTCAGGGGAGAAGATGAGAAGGTTGTCCATATAAATGACAAGCCATCATTTGGTGATTATGTCCCTGAATGAGTCATTCATGAACTGTTGAAAGGTGGAAGAGAAGTTGTTCATGCTGAAGAACATGACCATGACCAAAGGTTCAAAGAGGCCTTTGTGAGTAATAAAAGTACCTTTCCATTGGTGACCATCCTTGATGCACACATTATTGTATCCTCAACGGATGTTGAACTTGGTGAAGACCTTGGCTCCTTTGAGTTTGTTGATGAGATCAGATACAAGGGGTAGAGGGTAGGTATCACAGACAATGTGTTCATTTAGGTACCTATAGTCCTGGCATGGGCAGAGTTTGCCATCTTTCTTTTTGATGAAAAAGAAAGGGGAGGCCTGTGGAGATTTGGAGGGGTGGATTTTTCCTGAGTGAAAGTTCTCATCAAGGAAGGCTTTGGTCACTTTTTGCTCTTCCAGGGAGAGAGAATAGATTTTTCCAATCTTCAGGACAAAGGACTTATTGAGGTTGATCTTGTGGTCATAGAGTTGAGATGAGAGAAGAGACTTGCAGCTTTTTCTTCAAAGACCTGAGTGAAGTCAGAGCATTCTGGGGGCAAAGTAATGTCTTGGGTCTGGATTCCTACCTTTTCTGCAAGTTTGGTGGCTTCAGAGTAGTGGGCGATAGTGGTAGAGGGCAGGATGTAGGGTCCTCCTTAAGTGATGTGGTTAATGAAATAATGGCTGAGGGTCTGGTGCTGCCATTGTTTTTCAGACTGGATGTCCAAGTATGTGTGTAGGTGTCTGTGGGTTTCAGATGTGGTGTTTACACACCGAATTGAGGTTTCTCCAAAGCCTTAAAGCAGAGGGGCACAGTAGTGGGAGTCATGTCACTTTTGATTAGCAACATAGGTGTGATATAGGTCTACAGATTGATCTAGGACTTCAGGGACGGTGATAGTTTGCTTTTCCCAGTTGATGGTAGGATTAGCCAGGGGAGGCCAAGGATGACATTTTCCTTGCCACAATTTATGAGGTAGAAGAGGACCTTTTGAGTAACTCCTTCTCCAACAGAGATGTAGAGTTTGGTGGAGAATAGGATATCTCCATTGGAGTTCACAGATTGATTCGCATTGTAAATGCAGATTGGTTGGTCAAGGTGGATGTGAGAGAGCTTGTGTTTTCAGGTGAAAGCCCAGTCAAGGCTCTTGCCAAGAGATCTCTGCTCCTGAGTCAACAAGAGCAGGGGAGTTGATGACTTTTATAGTGTGTGAAGGTACCACAAGCTGTATGGGGATATGCATAGCTCTATTGGATGTCAATACTAGTACAGGTGCACAAGAGACAAAACATTGGGGAGGTACTTGCATTGAAGAAGTCATCCCTTTCAAAAATCCTTTATCCCCATGGCTTCCATATGAATCTCTTCATTGTCATCTTCATCCATCAGTCTAGATATCTCTTCTTCAGTTTTGGCGACTTTTTGGTCTGTTTTGGGATGTGGGGGAGGTCTTTAAAGGTGGGACACTTATTAGAGAAGTGGCCCAATTTTCTGCAGTGGAGGCAGAGTCCTTGTTTGAAGCAGCTTTCTCGCTCTTCAGGGGTGAGCTTTGGGATGCAAATGGTGTCCACATCCATGGTATTTGGGTCTTTGTTGCAGGTGGTCTGAGTGGGGTGAAGGATGAAGGTGGGGGCAGAGGTCAACTTGTGCTGGCGAGCAACAAGTTTAGCACATTTGTGCTGATTGTCAAGATGAGAGGCATTCTTGATCCAATCATCTATAGTCAAAGGGACAGTGTCCATAAGATACACTTTTTCAGAAAGTGAGGGGGTAATGCCCATGGAGAAATAGTGGCAGATGGTGGCTGCCTTAGTAAGTCTGGCAAGGCTGACTTAGTTGCAGAACTCAGAGATGTATTGACTAAGTAGAGGTTGGAATGTTTCATCACATTGCTCATTGACATGATAGGTGGCAAGCCAAGTCAGGGCATTGGTGGCAGTGTTGGGGCTCTCAAAGTGAGCTTTGAACTTCTTGATTAATTCATCCCAGGACCCTAGGGTTATATTGGTCCCTCGCATGCTCTCTTTAGTGAAAGTATCAGTCCAGATAAGGGCACTTCCATCATTCATAAAAGATAGGGTGAATCCAATCTTCTTTTCATCAGTGGAGTAGACATCAACATTGACAGCAAGGTACTTTTGTACTAAATGGAGCCAGAGCATGGCATCACATTGATTGTTTGCCTGAGAAGGCCTTTGGTTGGGCAAGACAAAGTTTGGTTGGTTTGGAGGACATCATAGGCATAGGGAGGCTAAGTGGCAATGAGGAGGCTGTGCTTTTGGAGCTGGGACTTGGGGGCATAGTAGATCTCCAAGAGGAGGAGGTTACAATAGGTGATGGGAGTGGGTGAGGCACCACTTCAAGGGTGATGGAGGGGCCAAAATGGCTGCGAGCTACAGCAAGGGTAGTTGCATTTGAAGAGCTTGAGCCTTTTGTTATGACAGGCATGAGTAGCATCAGTCATAGACTCGATGCACAACCTAAAGCTGTGAGACAAAGACAAGGGGCATAGGTTCCAAGTGCAATGCATGGAGACTAGGCAAGTATGTAGTGACAATGAAGATGAAGATAGAGTGTCCTTGAGCAAAGATGCTGTGAGGCAAAGAGGTTTGTAGGGAGAGCGAGGGGGAGTGAGAGGGTCAAAGATGTAATAAATTCCTATCTCAAGTAGGCTCGAGCCAGGGATACATGGCTTGTGCTATGCCCTATTTATAAGTATAACTTACTGTATAAGTCCTGCATACAGACCAAGTAGTGCTGCAGTGCAATAAGAGAGGAGGCTAATAGGGGAAACTGGAGATAAGGGGCAGTGAGTCATACATAGCATGAAACAAGTCATGAAGCTGTGTATTATAGAAGTACATGGAACATTATAGAACATATGAGTTAGAGATAAGAGATAAGAAAAGCACATAGTCATAACACTTGACTAATCCTAATCGAAAGGCTGTGCACATGTAAGTAATGCAATGTGAAAAGTGAAGAAGATGAAGGAAAAAGAGGGGCCAATCGTAACACCACCCATATGCATTGAAACTTGGCCTAAGAAAGAAAGCATCAGCAATCTTCACTGAAATGATAGTCCACATTCAAGTTAATTATGTTATCTTCTTGATAGCACAACTCAAGATCCTCTAGTGCATCATGGTTGGCACTTTGGCTACACAGTGCACACCTTCTGCAACATGAAAACCTTGCTCACTAATGGATTAGCCATAATGGGTGAAGGTATAAATCAGGACTTGGAATTATTGACCTCTGAGTAGAACAATGAAATTTACTCTTGATATGTCTTCCCTCACTGACTTATAATTAGGAAATGTAGGGAATTATTGATCTTCCAGGAGCTACTCAAGATTGTACCAGGATTAGAGAGAAGGCTGACAGAATCTGGAGAGGCTGAAGTAATTGTGTTCATAGAATTAGTAAGTTATGTGATTAGGATTATTACACACTAATTCTGGACAAACACCACAAAACAAATCCAGAAAGATGCAAATGCTCCAGAGTGGACTTGGATGACACCAAGGGGATAAAGAGTGTGATAATTGACTAGATCACTCCAAAGAGTCAGGCTCTGAATCCTCACATTCCTTGAGACATCAAAGCTGGATGTGGATTCAATCACAAGTGCACAGGTGCACTTCATTGCCCTACAGGCCTTGACTGGGCAAATTCCAAGTAATTTCAACCAGTTCCCAAGTTATGCTATTTATATACTATGCTCACTCCAACTTGCATCAGCAAATCACCTTTTTATAGACAGAACTACAGGCTTACAGACCACCACAGGGTGGTACAGAGTAAATTTTGAGTGATAAAATGCAAGCAATCAGCATATTATTGCTTTTTAAGCATATTTTAAGTCCTGTATAGAGGAGGACCTTTCTGTACCTTTGTAACAACTGTAGTTGTCTGTAGCTAGCCATACAGCCACCTACAGCTCTTCTGTGATTTGCTAATGTGCTTCTTCCAATAGAACAAAACTCAAATTAAGTAATGGGCAAATCCAAGTTTCAGGTGGTCAATGGCCTATCCTATTGTATGCTAACTACATGTATGACCCTGAAGACTGTGGAATGGATTACTATGTAGTGGACTCTTGTTTTAGTGAGTATCAATATTTTCACCATGGCTGAGAACAATCTCTCATTTTACCTTTTACAGATAGGTGTTTAAACACATTTTTACATCTCCCAGCTCTATTGACCAGAATCCCAAGGCAACTAGGTCTGGAAATGCTCACATTCATGGAATGTGTTGCGTGACTAAACCATCTATCATCTATATTGCAACTCAAGTTTCTTTTTTCTTTTCTTATATACTTGTAGAAATGGTTGCTTACACTTCACATAGGTTCACTTCTCACTGACATCCACTCAGGTCTTTTCACACACTAATTTAGTTATAGATTCTGAGAGGTTCTACAACAGCCTTCTTGACCTTCTGGATGATGTAGATGATAAGAATGAAGTTGAACAGCTATTAGCTTGGTGG
This sequence comes from Spongispora temasekensis, assembly GCA_038094675.1. Taxonomy (NCBI): domain Eukaryota; kingdom Fungi; phylum Basidiomycota; class Agaricomycetes; order Boletales; family Boletaceae; genus Spongispora; species Spongispora temasekensis. The sequence goes on from JBBPUL010000162.1 coordinate 21,422, forward strand.
AACCAGTAGGATTTCAGGCTGAACAATACAGTTCATCTTATTGAAGTGGAACTCCAGTCAAATTTTTCCTGCCTATGTGGATGTGGAGCACCTGCCTTCTAAGAATAGTGCATTGGCCAGAATATGAGAGAAAAGGACCATGCAAAAGGAGTTGACTTGGACCCAGGGTTCTGAGTAAGCATAGATATATATGTTACATATCATAGAACATTGAATACACCATTGCATCAAGTCCTTGTCCTACTGCTACTTCTTACCATAGTCATATTTCCTTGCCACACCCTAATCTGCATGAATCAGATGATCAAAGAACCAACCTGGTGCCATCATTTGATACCACTTCCATCATCAGCAAACTGTCCTTGGTCTGGCCAGTAGCTTCTAGCTTCCAGGATTCCAGGATTCCAGCTTCCAGGCTTTCCAGACTTTCCAGAATATATTCAAAGTGGATGTAAAATATTATTTTAATTGTCAGCTTACTAATGTACTTTAACTACTAATTATCATACACTGACTTTTATTTCAACTACTATTACTACTTTGTACAAATGCTAACAGTATGTAACTCTTTTTCTAGTGTGGTCTCCAACCATGACTGTTACTAAAGACCCATGTGCTTAATCATATTCATTGATCCAGTAACAAAACCATCTCACATCTATGGACATATCTACTACTATCAACAATTAGGTACATATATATAATCCATTGTAACTAATCAAATACAACAATGCTAATTAAATCAAACCAAATCTAACCAGACTAACCAAATCAAATCTAACCAAATAAAACCAAACTAACCAAACACAACCACACTAACCAAATACAATCATGCTAATCAAATACAGTCATACTAACCAAATACATCCTTATTAATCAAATAGAGCCATACTAGCCAAACATAGCCATACTAATTAAACACAGCCACACTAACCAAACATAGCCATACTAACCAAACACAGCCACATTAATCAAACACAAACATACTAACCAAATACAAACATACTAACCAAACACAGCCACACTAACCAAATACAGCCATACTAACCAAATATAGCTATACTAATCAAATACAATAGTATACTGGTTTAGTGTTGCTGGAGCTCTGGCTTTTTATTGGCTCTGAGCTATAGCTGGTGTCAGTTCAAGCTGAGTTACTGGGAGCCTAGCAACAGGAGAAGCCATGCACAGCCTCAGCCAATGTGGCTGAGGCTGTGACTCAGAAACCAGCTTGAGCTACATCTAGCTACATGGCCGAGCAGTTACTCTGATGCTTGCTCAACAATTCGCATTATTTCCAGGTATTCATGTCAAGCAGAATATCACCCAGTCTTCCTTTTGTGCATAACCTTGTGCTAACAATCAGACTCAAAGTCAGACACCTAAGTCTAACTTTCAAATATTGGTCAGTGCATCCTATTTTTGCAGCTTGCTTGCTTAGCAGTCAACTTGACTCTTCGGCCACTTCATTTACAGGGTGCCCAGCACTCAACAGATATGAGTTACATCCCAATGCCAATGTGTATAGTCACTGGTGCTACTATTGCTCAGTGCTCACAGATCCATTATCACACCCATATCTGCCGTACTCATATCCTCAAGTTCATACTATGTAGGGGCCAGCAGCTATATCTCTCCATTGGATGAAGTTTCCATTTGTTCTCCTCAGTACCATCATTTTCATATGATCACATATTCTGGAACTCCCTTTTTCTATATCCATTGTCTGCTGTCTGACATAATCACCATGTCTTGTTCCTGTAGCTACTAGTATGAAGACTTCAGCACTTCCCACCTGCTGCAATACCATACTGCCCCCACACATACTCTTCAACCTCATTGATTTTATTTCTACTCTGAGTCTGAGATGAGTCCTGTTGCCAGGCTCTTAGACAGAACCTTGAGCTCCTTTCCCGGTACTATGCATTCCTGTCCTCCCACACCAAGTGAGACCAGCGAATACTCTGGCCAATGGACAACATCAACCCGATCTAGCATCTCATCGCAGGCATCTGTCATTGAACCGACCACCTGTTATGATTGGTCTATGGCCCCTATTCTTTTCCCTTTGTCTTAGCCGCAGTGCCTCTCATTGCGCCTCTAGATGTCTCACCAGCCATCCTTGCTGGCTCGCCCAGGCCTCACTGGTCACCCTCTGGGTGTATACCCATCACCTTTCCCTTGGACCTGTGGTCTCCGATACTGCGTATCACCCTGGTTCACCATTGTCCCTTCGCCAACCTCTCCTATTGGCTTACACCATTCCCTTCTCCCTTGGACTCTTCTCTTTGGCACTGTGTGCCTTCTTCGCTTCCTTGTTTCACTTATTGCTTCCGACACCTCGTGTCGCTTATCCTTATCTCAGGTATTTCGCCCGAGCTTCTCTTCTACTGCTCCCGCAGTCCTCGTGCCACAGCACATTCTCTTCTGATCTTCTCTGCTGCGCACTTACTTCTTATTTCCAATCCGCAGTCTTCTTCTTACTCATTCATACTGCGGATTACTCATGGTTGCTTATCCTCTTTTCTCCTTATGTCTTTCTCTGTCTTCGAGGCTCCACTTGGCCTGGTCCATGCGTGTCCCCCGCATGTATATATAGAGGTGTAGCACAAGCCTGTAACTTTAGCTTGAGCCTACTCGAGATAGCAATCTATTGCATCTTCTTTGTCTTAGCCATGGCGCCTCTCATTGTGCCTCTAGATGTCTCACCAGCCATCCTTGCTGGCTCGCCCAGGCCTCACTGGTCGCCCTCCGGGTGTATACCCATCACCTTTCTCTTAGACCTGTGGTCTCCGATACTGCGTATCACCCTGGTTCACCATTGTCCCTTCACCAACCTCTCCTGTTGGCTTACGCTGTTCCCTTCTCCCTTGGACTCTTCTCTTTGGCACCATGTGCCTTCTTCGCTTCCTTGTTTCACTTATTGCTTCCGACACCTCGTGTCGCTTATCCTTATCTCAGGTATTTCACCCGAGCTTCTCTTCTACTGCTCCCGCAGTCCTCGTGCCACAGCACATTCTCTTCTGATCTTCTCTGCTGCGCATTTACTTCTTATTTCCAATCCACAGTCTTCTTCTTACTCATTCATACTGTGGATTACTCATGGTTGCTTATCCTCTTTTCCCCTTATGTCTTTCTCTGTCTTCGAGGCTCCACTTGGCCTGGTCCATGCACGTCCCCCGCATGTATATATAGAGGTGTAGCACAAGCCTGTAACTTTAGCTTGAGCCTACTCGAGATAGCAATCTATTGCATCTTTGACCCTCTCGCTCCCCTTTGCTCTCCCTTCGAACCACTTGGCCTCGCAGTGTCTTCGCTCGAGGATACTCTGACTTCATCTTCGACATCGCTACATACTCGCCTAGGCAGAGTAGTGATTAGTCTCTGTGCATTGTGCATAGGACTGACGCCCCTCAACTTCATCTTGCAGCTTTAGGTTGCACATCGAGTCTGCAGCTGACGCTACCCGCGCCTGTCGTAACACCACCTCTCCTACAGACAGAACACCAGAGAAACTTTGCATTCAACCACTTCCATTCATTGACAACGAGTGGCTACCTGACAAACTGCATATCCAGCCAGCCACGAGGCATACTCATAACATCAATTTTAGTGACACCACACCTCTTTATGTTCCTGCTCATGACTTACCTCTAGTTGAATCTGTCCGGTGTATTGAAATAGTCAAAGCACTCAAAACACCATTCCTCAATATACTGGTAATTGGGACAATGATTCATATTCCTCATAGCTCATGCACCTTCCCAGACATTTGACGACATCACACCTGCACAATTTGAATCTATACTCCTACTCACATCAGAGCGAAAACAATATCAGGTATTTGCAAAGTAAGTTCATCTATTCAACTCCTACTGTCCCACAACTTAACACACTCATTTCACACTTTTTCAGACTTACCTACGACCCTGATTCCCACAAGCTCATCATGATGGCTCCCTACAAGATCCATGAAGTCCCTTTCAATCACTTTTCTCAGTGTGCTGAAATGTTACTCAGAAGCCTCTCCCTAGACTGCAGTTATGGCATCAGGTGGATGTCATCCTTCAACATGTCCCTCCGAAGGAACAAGCTATCCATGATTCCTGACTTCCATCTAGACCTCTGCTCCCTCCTTCACCTTGATCCAGAACACATTCCATTTTGGGTTGGGGAGTGTGGGTTTAGCTCCAGTCGAATGGAGATGGAACATCAGTTGAAGCTGGCTGCCAGGATTTCTCCCGAAATGGATGCAGTGATTATGATATCTGTCTATGAAGCAGCTTTGAGCCTCCCTCCCCAAGATCACCCACTTCATTCTCATTCAGCTCTCCCCCACTCTGACTTCAAAGTGACAACCCATTCTTTGCAAGAGCCTGTTATCATTGCAGATATAACCTGGCTCCAGATGAAATCCATCATGTTTCATGTAGCTCTGCGAGGGTCAGATGGTGAGTTTCATTTTGAGGAGAAGGGGCCATTGTATGCAGAAGGGGTGAGTACACTATTGTTCTGGCAAAACTCTTTCCGTGTTTATGTCTACATCCCAGACCTTGTTTTCCAACCTTCAAATGGAAGATGTCGAGAGCATGCTCAAAACAGCCACCAAAAGACTCATTCAACAACTTGCTTGAATGATGGCAGCAGCTAGCACAGATGCTCTTGAAGTCACTCGCCTTCGCACATTGTCTAAAATCATATCATTCCCAGCGGATTGGCCTGATATGCTCCTGTTCTTGCACAGTGCTATACACAGCACGGCTTATGACCATTACTGCAGGTGGTATGGAGAAGATGCCAAATGCAAGGGAGACAATGATGATTTGCCATCAGAATCGAGCAAGCGGCTTTGTGTTTGATTGGAGCTGGTAACTACATTGATTGGTATGTATGTAACATGCTGTGTGTTGTGTTCTCCTCTTGGCCATGGCATAGTAAGTAGTACAAAAATGGGAACTCGGTGAGACTGCGATGTATGTACTACTATGATCTTTTTGAGTGTAATTAAGTAAACCCTGTCTTGAATTCACCAAGTCACTCACTGTAGGGTCAGTTCGCTGCCAGAAACTGGTAAGAGGGACTATTTATGTAAATAATTTCGAGTCTGTCAGCTCACTTAGGTTATTAGATAGTATAGGCATGCCTTTGACTCATGTGTCTTCAAGGTGCAAACCTTACATGATCTGTGAGGGGGGATCTCAAAGACTTCATCATGTTCGGCAAACCGAACAGAGCAGATGGCAGGAGTGGAGGTAGGCATTGAAGGACTCGGAGCCGCGGAGGAAGGAATACCTGTAGAGGTAATGAATGAGTAGGAAAGGGAAGATAGACAGACTCAGATAGGAGAAGAAGACATTTTGGGAGCTATGGCTTGACCGAGAGAAGATGCTGTAAAAGAAATAGCACACGAAGTGCCAGTGGTTCCAAAAATTGTTGATCTCGAAGGAATAAACTGTGACAACAGGTGTTGTGGTTCGGGTGGTATTGCGGACATGAATGTCTTAGCCCAAATTCCACAACCAATGACAGTACACCCTAGATCAATCACGTACTCTCGACGTACAGCCCAGTGAAGGGAGAAAATGTGCTTAAGGTCTCGAGCACTGACCAATTGTTATGGCAGAGTTCTCTTAACTGCCAGTCAATTCTAAAACAGCAATATCTTCTTCAGCAAATAGAAACTTATAAAAACTCGAAAGATGCAGATAAAGCTGCTCTCCAAGTCTTCTCTCCTTGAAGTTAGGTTTAATGCATTGCTAGTTTGCAACACAAGAATCAAGCTATAATCACGCCCCTTCCCCTCAAAAGGAACCAGTCTTCACTTGAAGCGCAAACCAGAGCATCAGTGCAAAGGAACACTTGAGCTAGTCTATACCAGGGTTTGGTTATCAGAACCTGGCAATCTTCAGAGGGGTGGTAGGAAGCCAACTTCTTGTACACGGCTATACCAGTAGCAATGTTGATGATGAGGGGTGACTCGTAGAGAATTGAGGTGAGCAATAGGGCCTAACCGAATGCCTTGCTAAGCAGAGGACACTGGATGATGATAATACACTTAGGGCTAGACCACAAGAGGTGCAAGCCAAAGAAGGATAACTAAAATCAAGCTGGGGAATCCCAGTTGACCAAGTGCCCTATATATATTAGCAAGCCATGCACACGGACCAGCTTAGGGCTGGTGAGGGCAGAGGGCACTACTTAAATAGGAAGGTAGGGATAAGAAGGGTCCAGGGTAGCACCACAGAGATAAGGACATGTGGAAGACATGCCGTGGTGGTAGGAGGAATGGAAGAGAAGGCATAGCCTTACCTGGCCCTGAGATCTGGATTGAGATCTGAGATCTAAGATAAGAGATATGATTGGGAGGGGAGATCTATCAAAATACAATCCGATATAGAATAGGTGAGCATCTATAAAGATAAGGAAAAGGGGCTGGATCCATATCTGTAACCCTAGAATAAGGTTGCCTTAGGCACATAGAGCACTTCAGTTAGGTTAATGCCATTGTGGTTATAACAAGAATGATATCAGCATACTTTCAGAAGTTAGCAGAGGTCCAGATCTTTTTTTATGTTATGATTAGCCTCTTTTCTTTTCTCTTACTCATCACAGCTGACTATATGTATGTTGATGTATGTTGTATTACTAAGAGGCTTAGCTTGCCCTTATCTCCTGATTTTATATATTTTTAGAACCACCATTCTTTTCACTTATTTCACAAGCAGTGCCTCATTCTCTCTTATCTCCAGTTACTCATTTTAGTTTTACAGTCCCACCACAGCTTGGTTTGTGTGTATATCTCATAGATATAAACAGGGCATAGATACTTTGAAATAGTAATCTTTTGTGCTTGACTCTCTTATCCACCTTTAATCCCTTCACTCTTCCACTGTCACTAGGCCCTATAGTGTCTTTGCTCAGGAATACTTCATCATCATTATCAGCATATACTCACCTAGGCAGAGTACTTACAGTAACTTAGTCTCTATGCATTGCACCCAGGATTCTATCCTCACATCCTTGTTCTTACTCTTAGAGTGCATTTAACTGCAGATCAAGTCTACAGCTGTGCTGACCACACTCCATTATTATAATCTACTCTATACCAGATTTCATCTGGCCTTAAATGCTAGATGAATATACCATTACCTTCAAACCTCTTGCTGGTGTCCTCATTATTATGACCACCTATCTTAGAGTTTATTCAGGAATCTCCTGCATCTTCATCACCCTCATTTTCATCTACTAACCTAGATATTTCCAATACTCAGAAAGCTGAGGCCTCCAAAAACTTAGCCTGCTCACTCTCACTCTAATGTAACTCCTCATTGGTCCTTGCTGAGTTTAGAACACCTTCACTCACATCCATTGTCACTGTAGTATGACGGTATCTGAGTATTTTTTCACAGAACACTCAATCTCCTATCATCAAACTTAGAGTCATTTTCTCTTCTTTGAAATCCACTGAGCTTTATCTTAATCAACCTAAAGTCTACTCTAGGAAACAGACAGAAGCCAACATCTGGCTCAACTCAGTACAATGGTATCTAACCATTAACAAGGCCATCCACATACAATAATGACAATAAGAAGATTGGCTTCACCTTATCCTTTATAATGAAGAAGACTGCCCAGTCTTGGGCTGACATCTTTATCACTACTGCCTTCAACAAATATAGCACATCATTCAGAACATGAAACAACTTTCTTGCTAAATCCAAAAAGAACTTCATCAGTCTCAACATTGCAGCTTATGCTTTTACTTGGCTTATGACTTATTATGTCAATAAATGAAGAAATAGATCTTTCCAACCTTCTCTTGCTGCCTACAGTATGTTGCTGAATTCAAATCTTATGTCACCCTTACAGGAGTCAAAGAGAAATCAGCCCTCTGCTAATACTATTCTACTAGAATTCCTCCATCTCTATTAGCCAAAACTTACCTCATGGACAAAGTATGTACCCTCTGTTATGATCAGCCCCCCTTTTTTGCTTTGTCATCTTTGCTGACTATGCATTGTATTACTAAGGAGGCTATGCCTCATTCCTTATTGTATTCTTAGACCTACTGCCATTTTGACTTATTTTACTGATTGTACCTCACTTCTTTCTTATCATTCATTTCTTATTTTAGTCACACAGCCCTCACTGTGCTATGGTCACATAGTAAACATTGATGGTAACAGTCAAATCCCCACTAAGCCTATAGATCAGCAGAACAACAATATCCTTAAAGAGAAGAACACTGAAGATGAAGAAATAGAAATGAGGTGCAAAATCCAAAGAGAGTGTAGTGCAAGCAAAGGGTATTCTTGATATAATGTTAGGGATGAAAGATAACAATGCTCTCACACTTAGCTCACATGAAGAGTAAAACCAAGAAAAAGAGTATATCAAGAATAAGAAACTACTACAGACAGAAAGAAGGTTTATACTATAAGACATGCATTTTACATGAGGCATGATATTATATTAGTAATACTATGTTATAGTTCTAGCCCATTTGAGATGATTCAGTGACTATGTAAAAGTGTAAAAAGTAGAAAAGTTCTTTCACATTGCCTATTATGATTGGTCTATGGCCCCTATTTCTTTTCTTTTTTTCTTCACCATGACACCTTCCATTGCACCTCTCACTACCTCACCAGCTACCCCTGTTGGTTTCTCCACCACATTTCACTGGTCATCCTACTAGTATATACCTCTTTTTCTATTCCCTGGACCCTTGGTTTCTGACACTACATATGTGTTGCCTTGTTTCACCCTTTGTCTTTGGACTCAATGCTTCACTTATCCTTATCTCAGTTAGTTTCTTTGAGTTTCTCTTCTACTGCTACCACAGTCCTCATGCTACAGCACCTTCTCTTCTAACCTTCTTTGCTATGCATCTGCTTCTTACAGTATTTCCTATCTGCAGTCTTCTCCTTACTCATTTATAACTCATTTCCACTTATCTCTATGCACTTCCCTCTTTCTGTCTTTGTCTTTGAGGCTCATCACAGCTTGGTCTCTGCACATTCATCACATGTATATGTAAGTAGTGTGTAGACACATCCTTGTACTATACATAGCTTGAGCCTACTCAGGATTGCAATCTATTGTGTCTTTGACCATCTTGCTCCTTTCTGTCACTCTTTCTCTGAATCACATGGCTCTGTAGTGTCTTCACTCAGAGATACTCTGTCTTCACTCCTTGTCATTGCTATATACTTCCCCAGGTGGAGTAGTGATAGCACTGATAGGTTGCTGTACATTGCACTCAGGACTTGTACCCTTGCCCCTCACTCCTGCCTCACAGCTTTAGGTTGCTTATTGAGTCTATGGCTGATGCTGCCCACACCTGTCATAACATTGCCTATTCTGTGGATCAGCTTGCTAACAGGGAGCCACCACTGACTTGATCACCAATTTTGATGTTGGTGCCATCACATGATTGTGATGCATAATCTTCATTCTCACCGGAGTACTTCTCTCCTATAACCCCACCTTCAAACATTAACAACTCCCAGGGGGGTTCCAGCACCACACTGCCTGAATAACCTGTATCATATGACTGAGTTTGTTTGCCTTTATGCAACTCACTAATCAAGTGTCACTTCTGGCATTATTGTAGCTGAAATCCTGAGCATGTGTGATCAAGCAACATTGAATTTAACTGTTGCAAACTAATGAAGGATAGCACAGACACAGCTGTTGCTGCATTCAGTGCTAATCCATCCACCACAAATCTGCAAAATATGTTTTTGAAGACAGTACATCTATCTAAGATCTCTTGTTGGTTGAATAATAACTTGCCCTGACAACTACTAGCAAGATTTGGCTCATGCTCAAGATGCACAGAATAGTTTCTGTATCTAGGAGAAAACCGATTATAGTTCAAGGGTTTAGCTTAATATCTGAGTCCTATGGATTTCACTGTTTGGTGAAGCACTTGCATTCAGTGGGCACCCTAACTATTTACTATTTGGCTGGATGTGTTGTCAAGGGCAGTGGTCAGTGTGTGAAAACAAAAAAGAAAGTCCAAAATTTGAAGTTCAAACTCTTGGACCGTGTCACCTTCAAGCTCGCAAAGTACCCCCCCTTGACTTTACTCTGCCTCGCATTTACACTGTTCCAAGTCAAAGTCTGTCACAAGTTCAATTCAAATTCACGCTTTCCCTGGACTAATCCCTTTTTCAGGACGTCCTGTAAGACCGAGCCACCGCACTGCACCTCAAGCGACACCGTGATCTGCACGTATCGCCGCAGGCCCGTGAACAGTTTGTTCGAAGCCACCTCGAGTAGTAGCCACCGTGCCACCGATAGCCAGAGCACTGCCAAACGGTGGCAGTTACGAAATTCATTCAAATCCGGACCCTTCCTCCCGTCTCCGAAAACCGTCTCATAATGCAAGTACATAATATTCCCTCCGCAAAAACCGGAACTGCGCCCGCTCCGAGGCTTCAGGTTCAGGGGGCGTGCTGTGTTACAGTACAGTATGAGAAGAAAGAAAATGAACGGTTACAGCAGGTTATGTACTATAAAGGGGCTAACTGAGGGACCGAAAAGCTGAGCTCCAGGCACCAGGAGCGCTCTGACGCGCACACCTTTTTTTAATGTATGTAATTTCATTACAGTTGCGTTAGGGTTACCTCCCCAAATGACAGGATCTCGGTGTGATGCGGCGATGAACGTTTGAACCATGATAGGCTTCCCATTCATCAATACCTGCCTGCCACCTACAGCAAGGTATGGTGGCACGGCGCGGTGCTACCGCCCCAGGACCCGTACCCAACCAGCGCTCTTATCCGAGCGGACTCATCAATGATGCTATGCTATGCTACATACATTATGATTTGGTTACGCCCCAGGAGGAGAACTTGAGCGGTTTTTACTTTTGAGTGGGAACTCGGGCCTGCCGGGGGAATATCCCGAAAAAAATTTCTCTGAACAACTTCCCACTTTAACTCTAACTGACAACTGCCCCTCTCTTTTCTTTTTTCATGCTCTTCCGGTGTCACAACAATAACGGAGACTGCATCTGTAGTAAGTATCAAACCAACCGTCACTACATATAGACTAGTCCTCACCGCCACTACTACTAACATACCTGGCTCGTTCCTGAATCCTAATCCTTAACCCCCTGCCGCGCCGTGGTTGGCCGCATCACATCGACACGTGTTACATACTCATATGTTGGTATGTGGTGTGTATGTATATGTGTACATATGTACGTACCAGCGCGCCAAGTGACAATCTCTTCTCGGCGTGCCGCAGTGGCGTTAGGTTGTCTCCGAATCCGGAATCAGTATTTATATGTGCCT
>JBBPUL010000163.1:0-32711 GCA_038094675.1 Spongispora temasekensis
ATAAATAGTAGCTAGGTTTGTATACATCTGTAGACTCTGTATTCTTATTTCCAATCCACAGTCTTCTCCTTACTCATCCATAACTAAGGATTACTTATTCTTAATTACATCTATGCACTTCTCTTTCTATCTTTGTCTATAAGGCTTAACACAGCCTGGTCTGTGTATAGTTCCTCACACATATAAATAGCACATAGATACTTGATGTAGCTCCAGCTTGAGCCTACTCGAGATAGCAATCTATTGCATCTTTGACCCTCTTACTCCCCTCTACTCTCCCTAAGACCTCTCTTGGCCTTACAGCATCTTCACTTGAGGATACTCTGTCCCTGTCTTCATTATTGCTATATACTCACCTAGGTAGAGTAGTGACTGGTTGCCTTGCATCATGCTTGGAACATTCACCCTTCATCTTCATCTTGCAGCTTTAGGTTGCACTTCAAGTTCACAACTGATGCTACCTGCACCTGTCATAACAGAAATCATGTGAAAAGGATTATCATTCTCTGCTGCTGAGCAGAGTAGTGAATTGCATGGACTTTATATGAATCAGATTGAAGTGGAAGTATGTGATCCAGAAATCCTACTCTTTGTTAATAAAGCCTTGAGGGATTGAAGAACATCAACTCACTCTCATGGATGCTTTATACATGGTATACGCTACTCAATCCTTCTTGTCATCATATTAGATGGTATAATTAGCTATGACATTATCAAGGGCCCTATTGATGGTACACATTTCCTATGGTTCTTATGGGAATGTGTGGTATGTTACAATATGTCATGTCTATTCTCATCAGAGAGACAACAAACTTTTTTAGATGCCTTATACCACTATATATCCTGGCCCCCATAGTGTCCTTGTCATGAACAACTGTAGCATCCACCATGGTGAAGAAGTCTGGGTGCTTGTAGAAGACATACACAATAAGTCAAATCATTATGGTCCATTACTTTACTGAGTCATCTTAGTGTGCAAATGTATTTACTTGCCACTATACTTACCTGATCACAATTCCATTGAACAGGCCTTTTTGACAATCAAAGCTTACTTGCACCATCATGAGCAAGACTTGTCTGTGATGTCAATTGTTTGTGCTTGTTATAGTATCACACTGAACAAGGCTGAGGGCTACTTTTATACATCTGGATATATAGCATAGCATACTAAGTAGTAAGGGCCTATGCAGTATTGTTAGAATAGATATATGAAGTTCACATTGTCATCCTAATTAGCATCCTCAATGACTGTGAAACCATGTGGGACAGGAAGTCATTGTTTTTGTGTGTCACACTGGTAATATAGATCATAATCAGCACTTGGATCAGGATCACCTGGTACCATCATTAGCCCTATAAAGCAGCAGCCTCCTCCATCATGATAGTGCTTTTCATATAGAATCTTTTTCTTTCATGGTGGAGATATGACCCAAGACCTACTAGTAGTGGCTTGATTCATATCTGAAGATGTTGATGCAGTACTGCTCCATTTGTGCTTTCCTTCTTGTCACCTCTTGAGCTAAGCAATATCACCAGTCAAAATACCAATTCTGCTCAATGTCTTCTCATCCACATCAGCAAGGATATCTGGTCCAATGTCTTTAAGCTAATGGGGTTGTTTATAGTGAGCTGAATTCTCAACACTGAAGTGTGTTTCAGCATAGGCAAGAAATCATCTGAGATGTGAAGGTGATGGTAGCAGTGCCAGAGCTGTGGGCCTGGAAGGGGTTACTAAGGCCAGTGGACACTGTATAATTGGCAGACCATGCAGCAGAGGTGGAGTGGCTGCTGCAGCAGGCTCAGCAAGACTGGAGCTCAACTTTGTGAGTGCTTGTAGGACAATAACTGAAGTCAATGAGTTGATATCAACATCATTGGGTGGTCCCAGCCTTTTGACAGCCTTCATATCAACAAAAATCTTTATATTGCTGACTTTGTGTTCATAGATCTTATAAACCATTTCTTTGTAGTCAAACTTGTTATTAACATCCATTTCATCACCAGAACATTGGCTAATACATATCAAATTCACAGACTGAGCACCCAGGCCAACTAAAAGACAAGAAAAATAAAAAATGACTAATCCTTTTGACTTCAGTGGCATATACTGTACTTGAATGAAAATAGATGTTTGTCTAATATATTGTACTGCTTCTGTCCATGTTTTTCAAGTATGCTGGTCAGAAAATTGATATAGTTGTCCTCATTGATAGCAAATGGTGGCTCTTTGACCTTGACTGACTTTTTCTCCTTCACTGTAGCCCCTTTGTGAGCACCCCTGGTAGCAGCCTTCTTGAGGGTGTAAACAGTGAGTGATAAATTAAATATATGGACCTTATTCTCCAAGTCATCTGGAGCAGGCTCTGGTGTTATTGATATAGTGTGGTGAAAAGATGATAGTTATGGGTCACATAGGTCACACATGTGACAATGCTTTTGGAGTCCTGGCTTGGTAATCCTCAGCTGACAGAAATTTTGCATTGATTTTCCACTGAGCTTTGTGAAGAACTGTAAGCATGTGTTCCAACTGCCTCAAGGCATACCCTATTATGTGCAGTTATTATAGTTGTGACTATTCTGAAAGCCTGAGTGGCATTTAAATCACTATTCTGTGACTGCATTTGGTAGCTCAGACAAGTTTCCTTGCCTCACTTATGTAGTGCCCACCTTTACCTCATACTTTATGTATATGGTTTACCTTTATGTAAATATTTATCTGGACTATATTCTATAAAGCATGGCTACTTGAATGTATATCAGTATTGGACTACCTTAATAATTGCTGGGTGAGAATGCAATTTTGAGTATCAAAAAATCTTGATTGCTTGAGTTGGGCATTGGCCCTTCCCTTCATCTCCATCGCAGCAAGCAGGTTTAAAGCACTCACAACCCCCAGAATGTCTCTTACAGGAGTACTATGTCCATACCTGTGAATCATTCAAGTCTATTTTATTGTTGGTTTTCATACTTGATCCTGGACCTTGGCATTATCTGTTTTCTTAGCATCCTCATCTATCTTCTTTGGCTTCTGCATCAGGTTTCAATGTGAATATAAATTTGTTGGTGAAACTACAAAGATAGGCTTGTCAGCTTAGATCTGAATGAGAGGTTTAGGAGCCAAACATCAATGTTATAAAATAGCTGTAAGCTATCCACTTACCTAGTTACCTATAACTATCATATATACTACCTGGGATACTGAACACTAACTGTTCAGTATTATTATCTTTTGAATGGTCTTAAGTGACAGGTGGCTGTGACTCTCTTATAATAATAGCTTTGCAGATGTGGCCAATCTCAGTGGATATACTAGGGTCTTTAATGCCCTTATATTGACACAGATGTTGGATGTTTTCTTTTCTTATTCATCTCGCACTCATTCCAGCTCATGTGCATATAATCACATAGATTATAGTCTTTAGATTGCTTGCTTCTTCTTTTTCTCAATGTCTCACATCATCTTGAGTGTGCACTGAGGTATGTTACATTTCTTCATTCCTTTGGCTCTCTTTACTCATGTATTACCTAGCTGTGTATTGTTCAGGTAATACATAGCATCTCACATCATTTCAAGTGTGTTCCAAGCCATGTGTTGTTCAGTTATAAGCCCTGAGCTCTGATGAGCTCATTCTAACATGAACTAGATTGACTGCACTTCTCTAGACACACTGCTTGGTAGCAACATGCACTCACAGAACCACATTCATCCAGCAATCACACACATATATCCACCTTCTAAGTCATGGGTAAATATGATCATATGTATATACAAGCTTACTGGAGCAGAAAACTACCCACAGTGGAAGAAACAGATGAAGCTTGCATTGGAGAGTGAGCAGCTATGGACTCATTGCAGTGCTGGTACTGATCTCCCTGACATTGCTAGTTTTGCATCCTCCTTACCTGTTCCTACCATTGCCACAGCTTCCACATCCTCTGAGCTTTTAGAGATTTGCTTCTGGCTGGTGAAGAATGCTCAGGCCAAGGCTTTGATTGATCAAAAGATTTCTACAGTTGTTGCATGCACCCTAGATAAGAATCAGACTACACATGAGCAATGGGATCTCCTGGCCAGTTGCTTTGGCTGACAGGACCTACTTTCATAGGATGAGCTGTATACTCATATCTGCTCTGAGAAGATGAAAGATGAAAGATGTGGATGATGCTGCATGGTATGTTTCTGTCTTTGAGGATGCTTATCGCCAGTTTCTCACCATGGGTGTCATGTATATAATGGATGAGTCTATTTTTGACCTGCTACAGGGTCTTTTTAATGAGCTTGAGTGGTGCATCTTCAGTGAATTCCTGTACAACAGATTGTCTGATATATCTGGTGGGCCCAGCCCTTCTACTCCCTTCACATTCTCTGACACCACCAAGATGCTTTGCAAGAAGGTGCACAGTCTTGTCAGTCATTACACATTGGCTGGGCCTAGCTTTGAGTTTGCTTCTGTGGCCACCTCCAATAAAGGGGGTGTGCCTGGAGGTACACAGATTAATCTAGCCACTGGGCTCTGTATGCATAAGAATAATCCCCAAGGCATGCACTGTGTGAATGAACCATGTGTGGGCAAGGCCTGTACTGACATCCATGATAAGCTTCACTGCTATTGGCCTGGTGGTGGCATGGAGGATTGTGCCCTGGCCTGGATTCAGTCATGTGCAGCCTCTGGCAAGCCAGAGACAGCAGCAGTCATCTCTGCTTCTGTTCCTGTTCCTGCTGCCTCTGTGGCTCCTGTGCTGGCTATGCCCTCTCATCACAGGAAGTTGTCCTATGTTTTCCTCAGTCCTGAGCTGTCCACTGCAGTTCTGCCCAGCCTCCTCACCACCATTTTTGTTATGATGGGCATGGGTAGCATCAGCCATAGACTCAATGTGCAACCTAAAGCTGCAAGGCAAAGATGAGGGGTGTAGGTCCCAAGTGCAATGCAAGAAGACTAGTCACTACTCCACCTAGGCAAGTATGGAGCAACATTGAGGACAAAGACAGAGTATCCTCGAGTGAAGACACTGTGAGGCCAAGAGGTTCTCAGGGAGAGCAAGAAGGAGCAAGAGAGTCAAAGACGCAATTGATTGCTATCTCAAGTAGGCTCAAGCTAGAGATACATGGCTTGTGCTATGCCTTATTTATAAGTACAAGTTCTGCACATAGACCAAGTAGTGCTACAGTGTGATAAGAGAGGTATCCAGAAGAGGAAACTGGAGATAAGAGGAATGAGTCATGTGCAGCATGAAACAAGTCATAAGGCTGTGTGTGATAGAAATACATGGAACATCATGGAATGTGTGAGTCAGTGATAAGAGATAAGAGAAATGCACAGCCATAACATTAACTAATCAAAAGGCTGTGTGCATTTATGTAATATAGTGCAATAGAAAAGTGAAGACAAAGGAAAAAGAGGGGCCAATCATAACATTACCCCCTTAGTAGGGTCAAAACCCTAGTGAGACTTTCTTTTTACAAGCCTCTACAAGACCCAACAGGAGAACCACACATATTGCTTTCTCCAATGGAGTCAAAGCAAAAATCATCATTGTTGTTTAATGCAGGTGGAGACTGAGGTGGAGGGACTGGAAGTGCATAGCTAGAGCACTGAGAGTGGGCAGAAGTGTGGGAGGCATGTGACTGAAAGAATTCCCAGGACTAGTGGGAGCTGTGGGAGGAGGAAGAAGAGAAAGAGGACCCTGGCAGGGAATGGCAGTAGTGGAAAGGACATGTGGCTTGGGGGTGTCCAGGGGAGCAATGATGGCAAAAGGGGCAGGTGTAGTGAGGGCAGTGGACCCTGATATGTCTAAGCCAGTGGCAAATGAAACATGAGTTCTGGTAATGATTGTGGTTACTAGGACAAGGAAGATCTCCTTGAAGTATGTGACATTAGACTGTGGCCTCTTGAATTTGATCAAATCAGGCCTGAAAGGCATCTATGATAAGGGCTTCCATTGGGTTGAGAGGGGAGGATGAAGCACTGTGTGTGCCATTAGCTGTGGGCATGGAGTTGTGGATGATTTTGGAAGGTGATGGAGAAGGAGGCCTTTTGATATAGGTGGTAATGGCAATGGAGGTGGAGACCATAATGGAGGTAGTTTCTCAGAGGTATCAGTCAATGTCTTGGATGAACTCTAGATATCCAAGCTAGTGGGCCAGCTCATGAACATATCCAAGGGTTCTAGAGTGGATGGCCCTAATGGAGGCCCTGATAAGAGAGATACCATGGTGGTCATCATTAATGAGGGAGGAGAACAGGTGGAAAAGGCACTTCAGCTGGAGATATATTATGAACAAGAGAAAGAATAAGGACAAGGGGTCAGTGAATGCAGAGATCCCTGAGAACATGTGAGAGTCTGAGGTATTCATGAAGTGCACTATACTCATCATCAGTAGGGTCAGAAGACCAAAGGGTGTGGGCATAGAGGAAAATATCAACCTGGAGTCAGGATGTCAGTGAGCAGCTTGAGGATGTGAAGGGTATATACAGCACCAGGGCTAGAAGGCATACTGTTTGTTGCCACCACCACAGCATCCTCATAATGCAAAGGGTTGGCCATTGGTGAAGGAGGGGGACTTGGCAGTGAAGTAAGATGGTCCTCCATAGAAGGTACTGAAACAGACAAGAATGTGAGAGATAAGATAGAGCTGGCAGAGACATTTGACATGGTAAAGGAGAAGCAAAGAGGGGAGGGAGTGAAGCAGGTGGTAGGCATTGTGAGAGGAAGCTTATTGCTTTGAGAAAGGAAAGGCCTTCAGGTGGAGGTCTTTATACTCCTGAAGAGCGGACTTCACATTTTCAGGTTCCATTCTGGAACCCAGGAATCTTCTTCAGCTGTGTACTTCTTCCATTGGATCAGGAACATGCAGGAGCAGGTTGTTCCCCTGTGGTGCAGCATCTTTTTGATCTCATACTCTTCTTCGCCTTCTATTAGCTCCAGAGGTGGAGCCAGGAAATTTGGGCTGTGGATGTGTTTTTGTGATAGGGTAATAAGAGAGAATCATGGAACATGGGGTGTATCTTTCATGTTACTGGGAGTTAGAGTTTGTATGTCAGGGAGGATAGAACATTGGTGATAATGAAGGGTCCTTCTCTTTTGGGCACGAATTTGGGGTTTGTAATGCAGCGATTGAGGTTCTTTGCTTCTAACCACACCTTATCTCCTTTGGCAAAGGGGGTGAAAGAGTAGTGCATTCAGGATGCCATTATCTGGCATGTGAGTTCATAGGCTGTGAGTGCCTCATCCCTGGCTGCAGATAAGGCCTTAAGGCATGCTTCCAGGGCCAGAAGTGGTATTTCGCAAGGACTGTGGGAAGGGCACAAGGTTTGAAGCCATACATGAGGTAAAACAGTGATTTGCTGGTGACAGAGTGAGGGCAGTGGTTGTGTGTAAATTCCATATGGGTGATATGATCAGCCCATGTGGTTGGGTTATTTCTGCAGAAGATCTGAAGATATGTTTCAACCTCTTGGTTGATGTGCTCAGTTTCTCTGTCAGATTGAGGATGATACACAGTGGACAGGGAGAGGTTGTATTTTAGAAGCTTTCTGAGTTTTTAAGCAAAGATTGAGGCAAATTGTGGACCGTGATCAGAGATGATCTTGTTGTAGAGGCCCCAACAATGTGGAAAAAGAGGGTTGCTACACCCTCAGTGGTGATCTGTTTCTTAGTATGGCAAAGAATTACCCCCTTAGTAAGCCCATGGTTGACCACAACCAGCAGACTATTGAAACCATTAGACAAAGGGAGGTCGGTGATGAGGTCACAAGAGACCTGTTGGAATGGACAAGAGGTGAGGGATTTGATCAGGGAGAGTGGGGGAATGATGGAGTAGGTGTTTGCTTTATTCTGTTGACAGATGGCATAATCTTTGATGTAGTGGTGAACCTGTGTGGTAAGGCCGGGTCACCAGAAGTTGTGGGTGACAAGTTGATGCATTTTGAGATAACTAGGGTGGCTGGCAGAGGGGTTATCATATGCATGTGTGAGGATGGCAAGGGAGTCTGGTTCTGAAATGTAAACATGATCTTTGTAACAGAGCAGGTTTTCTCTGAACTACCAGTCAAAGAGGTGATTCCAGAGGTTTATGGCAGTGATGAATTCCTCAAGGTCTCTGCGAAGGCAGGTGACAAGTTCATCATTAGTGGAGTTTTTCTTGATGGTGGTGGTGAGAACTGCATCAATGACATAGACAAAGAGGGTTTCTGGGAGGAGAGTAATGGCTTGGTTGTCTGATTCAGATGAAAGGCAGTCAGGCCTGTAGGAAAGGGCATCTGGGCCAGTGAGCAGAGAACCAGAGACATGAGTCATCTTGAGATTGAAGTCAGCAAGGTCAAGGAGCCAACATGCCTGTCAGTGGTTGAGGTTCTGTGGTTGATGGAAGTATGTTAGGTTTTTGTGGTCAGTGAAGACCTGGACAGGGAATTGTGAGCCATGAAGGTAATGGTGCCAGGACTTGAGGGCTTGGATGATGGCCAGAAGTTTCTGTCAAAGATGTTGTAATTTCATTCTGCTGGAGAGAATGATTGCAAAAGGTAGGAGCAGGGGTGCCAATCTCTGTTCAAGTCCATTTTCAAGAGGATGGTGCCAGTAGCATCGCAGGATGCATCTGTGGCCACAGTGAAGGGTTGGGAGAGGTCGGAGAGGTGAAGGATGGGATGAGAGAGAAAGAGCATTTTAAGCTTATCAAAGGATTTCTGGCACTGGGGTGTCCAGAACCAGGTCGTGGTTTTCTTAGTTAGATCAATGAGGGGTCAGATGACATCCAAGTAGGAGAGGATAAAATGCCAGTAGAAGTTGGTGAATCCCAGGAAAGAGCACATGTCCTTGACTTTCTTGGAGACCAGCCAGGAGGTGATGCCATCAATCTTGACAGAGTCTATAGCAAGTTCACCTGGTTTGACAATCATTCTGAGGTACTCAACCTTGGAAGTGGTGAACTTGTATTTGCTGAAACATAGGTGGAGGTCAAGCTCCATCATTCACTGAAGGATGCAATGGGTGCATTTGGTGTGGGATTCATTATCTGGGGAAAAGATGAGCAGGTTATCCATGTAAATGATGAGCCATCCTTCAGCAATCATATCCCGAAATGAGTCATTCATAAATCATTGGAATGTCGAGGGGGAGTTGTTCATGCCAAAGAATATGACTGACCATTGGTTTGAAAAGGCCCTTGTGGGTGATAAAGGCACCTTTCCATTCGTGACCATCTTTGATGCATATGTTGTTGTACCTCCAGCGAACATCAAATTTGGTGAAAACTTTTGCTCCTTTGAGTTTGTCAATGAGGTCAGAGACAAGGGGTAGGAGGTAGGCATCATGGATGGTGTGTTCATTTAGATATCTGTAGTCTTGGCATGGGCAGAGTTTGCCATCTATCTTTTGATGAAGAAGAAGGGAGAGGCCTGTAAGGATTTAGAGGGCCAGATTTTTCCTGAGCGAAGGTTTTCATCAAGGAAGGCTTCCATTGCATTTTGTTTCTCAGGAGACAGAGGGTAGATTTTCCCGATTTTCAGGACAAAGGACTCATCAAGGTTAATTTCATGATTATAGGGTCAGGATGGGGAAAGGGATTCACAGTCTTTTTCTTTAAAGACTTGGACAAAGTCAGAGTATTCCAGAGGTAAAGTGATGTCCTGGGTCTGTGTTCCTGCTTTCTCCGCAAGTTTGGTGGCTTCAGAGTAGCAGGCAATGGTGGCTGAGGGCAGGATGTAAGATTCTCCTCGGGTGACACAGTTGATGGAATAGTGGCTGAGGGTTTGGTGTTGCCATTGTTTCTCAGACTGGATGTCCAAGTATGCATGCAAATGTCTGTGAGTTTTGGGTGTTGTATTAACACACTGGATTGAAGTTTCCCCAAAGCCTTGAAGTGGAGGGGTGCGGTAGTAAGAGTCATGTCATTTTTGGTTAGTGACATATGCATGGTATAGGTCTGCGGGTTGATCCAGGACCTCAGGGATGGTGATGGTCTGCTTTTCCCAATCGATGGTGGGGTTAGCAAGGCAGAGCCAGAGAAGACTGAGAATGTTCTTCTTGCCACAGTTCATAAGGTAGAAGAGGACCTTTTGGGTAACCCCTTCTCCAATGGAGACGTAGAGTTTGGTGAAGAATAGGATATCTCCATTGGAGTTCACAGATTGATCCACATTGTGAACATGGATTGGTTGATTGAGGCAGGTATGAGGGAGTTTGTGTTTTTAGGCAAAGGCCCAGTCAAGACAAGAGATCTCCACTCCTGAGTCAACAAAAGCAGGGAAGTCGACGACTTTCATGGTGTGTGAAGGTATCATGAGCTGAATGTGGATCTGCATAGCTCTATTAGATGTTGATACTAGTATAGGCACACAAGAGACAAAATGTTGGGGAGGTACTTGTGTTGAAGAAGTCCTCCCTTTAAAAATCCTTAACTCCCACAGCTTCTACATGGAATTCTTCATCATTGTCTTCATCCATTAGGCCTGGCATTTCTTCTTCAGCTTTTATGACCTCTCAGTCAGCTTTGGGGTGTGTGGAAAGTGTTATGATTGGTCTATGGCTCTCTTTTCTTTTCTCTTGTCTTAGCCACAGTGCCTTCCATTGTGCCTTTAAATGTCTCACCAGCCATCCTTGCTAGTTCATCCATGCCTCGCTGGTCATCCTACTAGCATATATCTATCCCCATTTCCCATTCTCTTGGACTGCTCATCCCTGGCACAGTATGCCACCCTTATCTTTCACTTTATCCTTAGACTCTTTCCTTTGGCACCACATGCCCCCTTTTCTCTTTGTTTCACTCTATTGTTTCTGACACCTCATGCCGCTTATCCTTATCTCAGGTATTTCACACAAGATTCTCTTCTACTGCTCCCACAGTCCTCATGCTGCAGCACATTCTCTTCTGATCTTCTCTGCTGTGCATTCACTTCCTATTTCCAATCTGCAGTCTTCTTCTTACTTATTCATACTGTGTATTACTTATAGACACTTACCTCTTTTTCCTTTATGTCTTCCTTTGTCTTTGAGGCTTTACTTAGGCCTGGTCCATGCACGTCCCCTGCACATATACATAGAGGTGTAGCACAAGCCATGTACTCTAGCTTGAGCCTACTCGAGATAGCAATCTATTGCATCTTTGACCCTCTCGCTCCTCCTTGCTCTCCCTAAGAACCTCTTGGCTTTGCAGTGTCTTCGCTCGAGGATACTCTGCCCTCATCTTCAATGTCACTATATACTCACCTAGGCAGAGTAGTGACCAATCTCCTTGTATTGTACTTGAGACCTATGCCTCTTGTCTTCACCTCACAGCTTTAGGTTGTGCATCGAGTCTACAGCTGACGCTACCCATGCCTATCATAACAGGAAGGTCTTTGAAGGTGAGGCACTTATTGGAGAAGTGGCCTGATTTTCTGCAGTGGAGGCAGAGTCTTTGTTTGAAGCAATGCTCATGTTCTTCAGGGGTAAGTTTTGAAATGCAGATAGCATCCACATCTGTAGCATTGGTGTCTTTGTCATGAATAGCTTGAGTGGGATGAGGGATGAAGGTGGGGGTTGAAGAATACTTGTGCTGGCAGGCAACAAGTTTAGCATGCTTGTGCTGATCATTGAGGTGAGAGGCATTTTTAATCCAATTGTCAATAGTCAAAGGAATGGTGTCCATGAGGTACACCTTTTCTGAGAGTGAGAGAGGAATGCCCATGGAGAAGTAGTGGCAGATGGTGGCTGCCTCATTGAGCCCTGCAAGGCTGACCTGATTATGGAATTCTGAGATGTACTGGCTTAGGGACAGTTGAAAGGTCCTGTTGTGTCACTCATCAATGCAGTAGGTGGTAAGCCAAGTCAGGGCATTGGTGGCAGTGTTGGAGCTCTTGAAGTGGGCCTTGAACTTTTTAATGAACTTGTCCCAGGACCATAGGGTCATGTTGGTCCCTTGCATGCTTTCCTCCATAAAGGTATCCACCCAGGTGAGGGCACTTCTATCATTCATGAAAGACAGGGCGAAGTCTATCTTCTTTTTGTCAGTGGAGTATACATCAACATTTATGGTAAGGTACCATTGTACTGATTGAAGCCAGGACATGGCATCACATTGTTTGCCTGAGAAGGCCTTGGGTTAGGTGAGATAAAGTTCAGTGGGTTTGGAGGACATTACAGGTATAGGGGGGCTAAGTGGTGATGGGGAAGCTGTGCTGTTGGAGCTGGAACTCAGAGGCATAGTAGATCTCCAAGAGAAGGAGGTTGCAATTGGTGGTGGGGGCAGGTAGGGGTGCCACTTCAGAGGTGATGGAGAAGCCAAAATGGTTGCGAGCTACAGCAAGGGTAGTCATGTTCAAAGAGCTTGAGCCTTTTGTTATGACAGGTGCAGGTAGCATCAACTATAGACTCAATGTGCAACCTAAAGCTACAAGGCAAAGATGAGGGGTGTAGGTCCCAAGTGCAATGCAAGGAGACTAGTCACTACTCCACCTAGGCAAGTATGTAGTGATGTCAAGGATGAAGACAGAGTATCCTTGAGCAAAGATGCTGCAAGGCCAAGAGGTTCTCAGAGAGAGTGAGGAGAAGCGAGAGGGTCAAAGATGCAATAGATTGCTATCTCAAGTAGGCTCAAGCTAGAGATACATGGCTTGTGCTATGCCCTATTTATAAGTACAAGTTCTGCGCACAGATCAAGCAGTGCTACAGTGTGATAAGAGAGGTATCCAAAAGAGAAAACTGGAGATAAGAGGAATGAGTCATGTGCAGCATGAAACAAGTCATAAGGCTGTGTGTGATAGAAATACATGGAACATCATGGAATGTGTGAGTCAGTGATAAGAGATAAGAGAAATGCACAGCCATAACATTAACTAATCAAAAGGCTGTGTGCATTTAAGTACAGTAATACAGTGCAATAGAAAAGTGAAGACAAAGGAAAAAGAGGGGCCAATTGTAACAATTTTGGACTTTGGTGTGATATCCCATCTAATCAGGGATTGCTACCATTTTCTGGATTTTGAGGTTGGTGACCATCCTCCAGTAAAGACTGCTAACTTGGGGGTCTTGTTGATGCTTGAGCAGGGCACGTGCATTGTGGAACTGACCTTGAGGGTGACACTTATCAGATCATGCTGCAAGATTACTTGCATGCTCCATCTGCAGTTCTGAACTTGTTGTCTGTTGGTTGTATGCTTGTGTCCAGCTAGGTCTGTGACTTTTGTGGTGCCACTGCATCCTGTGGTTTGCTCTATCTCATTAGGGTAAATCATTGGGTGACTTGCCTATGGCTGCCAACCTCTGCTATGTTCCATTGTGGTTCCTCAGACAGGAGGCTCTTGCTGCTTCACCTCCAATACTCCTTCACTTGAGTGCTGCAGCTCTGCTTCCTTCCATTCTGCCTAACTGGTTGTCCTGGGACCTTTGGCATGTTTATCTGGGCCATCCTGGTGGTGATGCTGTTTGCTGCCTTCCACAGGTCACTCTAGGCATCCAAGTTGATTCAGCTGCTCCCTTGCACTAATGTGAGGCTTGCATCATGTCAAAGCATTCTTATTGGACTTTCCCCACCTCCTCCAATCTTCAGGCTACCCACATGTTGGACCTTGTCCATTCTAACCTCTGTGGCCCTTTTTCCATCTGCACACCTCATGGGAAGCTGTACTTCACCATGTTTCTCAATGATCACACAAACTTGGTGAATGTCCAGCACTTGGTGAGTAGTACTGGCAGAGAGAGGCTGATTGATGATATTGGAAAGAGCTTTGGTGACTTGAACAGCATTTTCAGCTCTGCCAGAGGTAATAAGATGCTGGGCATAGTGAATATTGGTAGGGAAAAGTTTGGAAGGATAACCTCCAGTGGCTCTAGGAGTGCATATCTCTATAGTGTATGAATCAAATCACATGACCCAGGGAGCGATTTTGTAGCCATGAGTATGTTCTATTTATATCCCCACCCAAGCTAAGCAAAATTCCCACAGTGATTGGCAGTGTGCTGTGCACACTACTGTTGGGGTTAGTATGGAAAGGGTTTTTGAGGTCACTGTATCTGTAATCCTAGAATAAGGTTGCCTTACGTGCATAGAGTGCTTTAGTTAGGTTAATGCAGTTGTGTTCACAACAGGGACACTTATTGGAAAAGTGACCCAGTTTTTGACAGTGAAGGCATAGTCCTTGTTTGAAGCAGTGCTCATTCTCTTCAGAGGTAAGTTTCAGGATGTGAATGGCATCAACATCCATGGTGGTAGGATCTTTGTCATGGATGATCTAAGTGGGGCAAGGGACAAAGGTGGGAGTCAAGGAGGACTTGTGCTGGAGTGGCATGCAGTGCCAGAGACCATCAGTCTAGGGGAATAGGAATGGATATACACCAGTGAGATGACCAGCGAAGCATAGTGGGGAACCAGCAGGGGTAGCTGGTGTGCACAAATATCAGGTAAGGGACTGTAAAAAGCATAGATGGAGGATGTCTAGTCCTTCATCATATATGCTTGTGGCCATTAGCAATATGCACATGCTGATAATTTCTGGTTTTAACACACCTCATTCATCTGAAGATTGGATAGTTGTGAAGTAGTGAGGTTCTGTCAAGTAGAGTCTTGGACCTCAGATGAAGGTATTCTACTGTGCCTATATATGTCTGCTTAGTATGGTGCTGGCCTCATCTCCAGTTTCATCAATGTTTCATGGCACTTGCTTATGCTGAGTTAAGTGGTCATTATGAGTATGCTGTTTCTTGCTAGGGCTATGGGTATCTTACTGCTTGTGTTTGTGACTCTGGTTAAGAGAAAGGGCCTTTTCTGTTGGGCAAGGGATTCATTTGGTTGACATAGGTAGTGGTTGAGGAAAAACCTTACTATTACATTACTCATTGTTTGATTCATATTTTTTTAATATGACATCTTTGCATTTTGTCTTTGACTTTTTAGTCATGAAACAACTTTGAAGCAAAGACACCTGGAATATTTATAATTGGCAGGAGACACTGATCTTTGAGATAGTTCCCATGGTACCCATCCCCATGACCTATGGTGGGTACCTAGTACCCATGCAGTTACCTAGTGGAGGCTCCACACCATCCAGGGTATGTCTAATCAAGAGCACTCTCTACTAGTCCCCTCCTTCCCTGATTGACATGACTTCTGCTCATCAGTGTTTGTTAATTCAGATGGAAAAGACCTTGCAGCTCCCAGCAATAAGGGATAGTTCAGGTTATTCCTGTGAACCATACACTTAGCAGTGAGAAAAGCTTAGGGCATATATGTGATCCTTGTTAGGCATTTCCAAAAAATGTAGTTTCGAGCTCACTCAACCAGTTAATATTTTCTGGTATAAAAAATAGTTGCTGCCCCTATATATTGCAGTGTAGCAGGATCCTCTTTTGAGGTTGGACAAATCACAGAATCTTCATCTCCAAAATAAGATCTGCAGCCTTAGCAAGCTAAATCATTAGCTATAGCCAGGCAGTTCTCCACTCTTCCCCAACCTCTCCTCTCCTATCTTAGCATAGGCATAAATGGTGGTCCTCATGAGGCCCCTAAGTATTCTCCCTGACTCATATTCTATGACTAACCTCCACCTTCCTGATACTGTGTGGCATTTTTTATCCCCAGTATCAATGCTTCTTCCTGAACTTCACACACTTGGTCATTAGTTGCAGCTTAGCTCCAGTCACACCTGAGAAAGGACCTTAAGAGCCCCAATGGTGCTGATTTGTTGTAGCTACAATGACATCCATCCAGTGCATCAAATCCAAGAGGCCTGTGTGGTCTCACAACATGCACCCTCCTCACCCCACACATGTGGCCACCAACATGGGTGAACTACACACTGTGATGGTGGCCTGGACCATCTCCTACTCTGACAACCTTGCCACTGCCAGTCAGGAGAGGGAGAACAAGGAGGTAAGGTGTCATTAGAAGCAAGAGTGGTTAGAAAAATGGACTCTGACTCCATAGGGGCTTGAGGCTGACCAGAAGCAGCACCAGAGGGGCACTTGGTAGGTCTGTCACAGTGAGGAAACTTCACTTCAAGAAACTTCACCTGAGCAGCAGTAAAGAGAACATTATTAGAAAAGCATATAAACAAAATGTTTGCAGAGATGCCACATTACTTCTGCTTTGTCTATTAAGGTATGCATAAATCTTTCAGTGCACCCATTTTGTTAAGGAATGTGGGGGGCACTGTTGCAAACAACTATGCTCTCTCCTTTGAGCATATTATCAAACACAGTAGATTTGTATTTACCATCAAAGTTAGACATCCACTGTTGGACTGATGCATCAAACTAGGTTTTCACCTCTTTAAGAAAGTGGCAGGTGAAAATCAATGCATCACTTTTATTGCACAAAGGTATGGTCCAGGCCATAGAGGTGTAGTCATCCAGAAAGATGATCAGATACCAGTGACAGTGGTATGATTTAGTGGGTAAAGACTTGATATCCATATGGATAAGCTCAAATGCATGCTAAGCATGCATAGAGGTAGGAGGGAAGGTGTGTTGAGGTGTCTTTCCTTTGGCACAACCAGGGCAGATAGAGATATCATTATCTGGAATAGAGAAATCTGGTAGACCTGAAGTATGTGACTTAGCTTGCTTGATGACCTCTTTGGGGGGATAACCAAGGCATTGATGGATTGTCTCAAAGTCAATTGTCCCATGGGCATGCACAGGAGCTGGAGTAGCCTTCAAGGTATACATGTTGCAGCCTAGATGACTGGTAATGTGAAAGGTGTAAGAATTTTGCCATCACTCTAGGTCATAGTGAGCTGGTTAAGGGCTCTGTATATCTTAGCACCTGCTTGTAGCAGTTGTTCCAATGAGATCAGATTGACTCCAAAGTTAGGGATGTAACCAATGTCATGCAGCTCTAAAAAGTGCTTTTGGTTTTGGATATTGATTCACTATAGCCTGACAGTTCCTTTTCCTTCCACAAAAATGGTAGCAGTCATGGTTTGAACCAGAAGGTGCTAATTTCCACTGAGCTTGGTGTAGCCCATATATGCTTCTCTTAGAGGCATAAAGTATATGGAGGCACCAGAGTCAAGAATCCAAAGACTCTTGTATTTCATAAAAAGGGTGATAGTGATTATATACATATACTACCACATGCTGCTATATAATGACTACTAGCTGTGGGTGCAGAAGCTGCCATTAGTGAGTCATCATGAGTAGCAGCAGTAGTAGTGACTGACTGAAGTGATGAAATCACTAGACTAAGCAACCAATCTGCCTCTTGAGGATCCTCTAACCCATAGATGTCAATAATGTCACATTTTCAAGAGTGCTTAGAGAGAAGAGGAGAGTCAGACTCAGGACCAGCATAGTAGATGAAGGAGGTAATGTGGGCATGAGGTTGTTTAGGCTTAGATTTTACTTTGCCCTTGCCTTTTTTGCCACCATGCCTGCCTTGAGGCCCTTTGTTCTTGGGCATGCTGCTGTTAGGCTGCTACTACTCCTCAAACTTGGAGTCCTTCCCCTTGTGCTTGACAGTGCTGATCTTGTTGGCCTAATTAGCCTTGAGCTGATCTTCATATGGCACTGATCCCATAAAAGGATTATAGCCTTCTGAATCTCATCAACAGTGGGGTTCTTAGCCTTTTTAAAGGCATTCTTGGCTTGTGCAATCATCTGTGCAATGTCATCCATCAAGAGAAGAAGCTTGGTGAGAAGTAACATTACCTGAATGTTATCTGGGAACTTATAGCCAGCAGAGTCTAGATGTAAGAAGAGGTTGTCAACTTTGTTAAGAGAAGGTGCTGGGTGAAAAGACTAGGTGACCTTGGTATCAAGCAGCTCCTTGAAGAGCACAAAGGTGCCAGTGATGTCAGAGGCAGCATACTCAGTTTTCAGGTCCTTCATAAGATTGTCAGCAATAAGGCTCAAAGTATACTTCTGCTTAAGGCACTCAGAAAGATGTATACATACTGATTTAATGATGATGTCATTTGCCTTTATCCAGGCAATGAAGAATTTGTACTCCTCCTTAGTTATGGTGGCTGAGAGAGCTGGCTTAAAGAACTCAGTGCACCAGAGGCATCCAGTAGCCTAAATGTAGGTGGTCATGGAGGGCCACCAACGATTTCACTTGGCACTAGTTAAAGAGAGGAATTGAAGAGGCAATAGAAGAAGACATGGTGTTGATCTAGATGTGCACAAATGTCAGCATACTAGACCAACATGACCACATTACCCAGTGTCCTGCACTTAAAGCGGCAGGATGCAGTACCTCTCTTTCAGATATAGCACATTGCAGCATCTCTGCATGATAGTGCTAGGTCCTTTTGGCAGTGAATTACCATGCACATTAGAGACCTGAGAGTACTAGTCCCATTCACTGCAACCATTTAAGGTGCTGTGGTAGAGAAGTAACCAATGCTGCCATTTAAGATGCATATGGTACTAAGCTAGCAGGGCTCATAACCTGTTGAAGTCACAGGCCTACAGCCTGGGCAGAGGTTGAGCTAGGTACTCACCAGGTATTCAAGGGCTGAAAAGCCTCTTGTTGGTATACTCACCTTTGGTATCATCGAATGTTGTTAAGTGAGTTCAGAGAGAAAATGTTCAAACTCCTATATTAAATCCCACTCTGCTGGATTTTATATGTATATGTACAAGTGATATGAACTGTTATAACATGCATTACCATTAGTACTGAGTTCCATATATAGTTTTGGATATTCTGGTGCTTCCAAGTACTCTTCCTGATGCAACCTAACCTAGATTTGAGTAAGGGTGGAGACCATATTTAGTAGTCAAGAAAGGAATAGAGAAGAGGGATACTAGTAGCACTGATGGGTAGCTTGTGATGGTGATGCCTTGCACTCAGAGGTTACAAGCTGGTGTTAGCTGTCTAGCTGTGTTGATAAGGGCAAAGAGGTGTACAAAGAGGAATATCCCCAATAACTTGTAAACACTCATAATATAGGACTGGGGAGTGACTACCACAAGTACACTACCTTATATACTACTGACTATTATGCACAGACCAAGTACAGAAGAGCTACCCTAAAGCTACTTAATGATGATGATGTCATGCATTAGTCAGTGATGATGTCATGGTGATGTCATGGTCCAGACTATATGTCATAGGTCATGTGATCCAGTCTAGGCCTACAGATAAGATAGGCACTGCAAGTAAGATAAGGTACATAAGATAGACGCCAATGATAAGATGAGAAAGTGAAACTGTGAGTGAGATAAGATAAGATAAGATAAGATAAGATAGACACTGATAATAAGATGAGAAAGTAAAACTATAACATGGTGAATATCACAACACTTCCAAGCTTTCTGAGTTCCTGGAAGGGTTTGAGATGCTTTAGAAGTGCTCAGAAGACTCTGGAAGCATTACAGCTTGTCCAACATTCAACACCAGATATGGGTTTACTGGTTAAGAGGCACATAGTGGAAAGTGGAAGAGATGTTATTATTCCTCTAATAACAGAGCTTAAACCTATGTAGTTATATGTGTGCTTATATGTATTATACTACTTAATTAGAATATGTGTTGTCTGGAATGCTTGTCCAGAATGCTGTCATAAATGCAGTGCTATCTAGAATGCTGTCTATTCAATAGAGTCTTGTTGATTCCTGTATACATATATCATACAAAGTACTAAGTCCTCTAATATATATTTCTTATCACATGCTCAGATAAGCTATAGATTAAACTACATCAGCAAACCAGACCTTCATGCACTTCAGATATGACAGCTATCTCCAGAATACACCAGATATCTCCAGCCACTCCAGGTCTTGATAGATCTCTCCAGACTTTCTAGACTCTTCAGACCTTCCTAGAGATACAGTCACATAAAGACACAGCCACAGTATAGCCAGCTTCAGAGTTCTTCAGTAAGCTCTAGTTATTCTAGGTTTCTCCAGATATTGATAGGTATTCATATATACTTAGCCAAATACTAACCAAGTACACTAACCAAGTCTAACCAGTGCTTTGCCAATATTCATAACCTAGACCAACCAATGTTTTATCTTTTAACCTGAACTAATCTGTGCTTTGCCAATATTCCTAATCCAGACTATTCAATGTTTTGTTTCCTAACAAAGTCTAACCAGTGCTCTGTCAATATTTCTAACTCAAACTACCCAATGTTTTACCTTCTAACCTAGACCACTTTACCAATATTCCTAATCCAGACTAATTAATGCTTGAAAATATTCCTAACTTGAACTAACCAGTGCTTTGCCAATATTTCTAACCCTGACTAACTAATGTTTTTCTTCCTAACCTTGACTGACCTCTGCTTTAATTCCCATTTTTATCTTTTAACCATACTTTTTATATCCTAACTTATACTTAAATTCAGGAATTAGTGGTTAAAAAAATCAGAACAGATCATATAATCATGGATTTTGATTATGGAAATATGTTCTCTCTAATAATCATGTTATAAATATTTGATATGATTGAGTTATTAGTTCAGAATCAACTATAGATTGAAAGATATTATCTATATGTATCTCATTCATAACATGGTTGATCTGTGTGATTAGTGGCTGATGTGAATGCTATTTACATATGGTACATATCATTTAGTGGAATCTAAGCTTTATTTGAACCAATAGAGCTATATATGTACAGTATAATAAAATCTGGTCAAGAATAACATGTAAAATAGAATCAGTCATATCTCAGCCACATATACACCAAATCATGTGATTCATAAATCAAGTGAAAGCCAGAAATCCTCTTTACCTCCAATATAGCCATGACTAAGTGTTGAATTCCCATACTACCCAGCTATAGGCCAGTTCTTTGGTTACTACAGTCATCCATCTGATCAGCAGACATTATAGAGAGAAGTTGTAGATATAAGTGGCTACTGGCATATTGCATGTAAACACAATGAATGGGTCAAATGATTG
The DNA here is from genome assembly GCA_038094675.1 of Spongispora temasekensis. NCBI lineage: Eukaryota > Fungi > Basidiomycota > Agaricomycetes > Boletales > Boletaceae > Spongispora > Spongispora temasekensis. The sequence continues at coordinate 20,830 of JBBPUL010000163.1, forward strand.
GTGTTTTATGTCAGAAATTACACTATATGATGATTTACTCAATGTGTAAGCAAGCAGGATCCATGAAATTGGCTAGGTGAGTATATACAGCTCTACTTGATAATGTATAGCCATGTGAGGATGATCTGAAAACTACCTACTGTGCCAGCATGATACTGGTTGAGTAAGTCTGGGAGATGACTATTAGCACAGTAACCATTGCTTGTAAGCATGTTATACCATAAAAGGTAATAGATGTACCTTAGTGGCATGTTGACTGGAATTATTGGATCATGTCATGTCATTTCATGCTACATTGATTCATAACATCTACAAAATGGCTGGCCATGCAAAGTCCAATAAAGAAAAGAAGAAAAAATCTGCATCAAACAAAGAAGAGGGCTTAAACTATGCTATTGAACTCTATATAGCTGACCAGGAGAAGCCAAAGAACTTGGAGCAGTGAAGCTTGCATGTTTTGTGTCAGACAGCCAAGAAGGAAATGAATAGGCAAGAAAAAAGGATTATTCTCAACCATGTGACACTGAGAAATCAACTTTCAGGAGGAAGAAGCTGTGAGCAAGCAAATAAAGAAAACCATGGTTGGCTTATTTCCAAAGAGGATGAAACATATACTATATTGAGCTTGCTGTATGGGGCTTCCCACTCTTCTATGAATCCTTAAAAACTCATGCCAATACAGTTTTGTAAGCTTGCCTTGGATTTGCCTTTCCTGAGACAGAAGTCAGGCAAAATTGGACTACATGCTTTCTCAGATGACATGCTCAGAGGTTGGGAGTCTACTGGAGTTCACCCTTAGACTCCAAATTGGGCTGGGTTGTGAATGCAAATACTCACCAAGCTTGATGTAGCTTGCTCAAAAAAACCTTCAATGCCTATTGCATTGAGCTGGACTACCTTTGGGCTGCAGATGAGTCTGGATTTCAACCTGGCATTGGACAAAAATAATGTGTAATTGGACTAGCAGGGCAGAAACTGCAATATCAGCAGCTCAACAGAGACAAAGAGACAATCATTGTGATGCTTACAATCTGTGCTGATGGTAGCACAATCCTGCCTCTTTACATCTACAAGGGTCAATCATTTTCAGGTGATTGGCATCAAGAAAGCACCTTACATGCATCATAAGTAAATCTAATTGATATTCTAGATGAAGTGTGGGAAGTTAGAGTATGCACCACCAAGGCCTGGAGTAAAGACAGAGAGTAAGGATGCATGAGATAGTGCAGATGAGATTGATGAGTGCTAAAATTGAAATACTAATATCACTTCACTACTTACTAATTTCACTTAACTGCTAGATAAACTAAATCTGGGCTGTTTAAAGTGCCAGTGATAACACGATAAGGAGCACTTCCTCATCATCAAGTTTATGATTAATCTTTTAGTTTTTTTATTGAGATACTTTATACACTAATAACTATACTGTAAAATACCATTGGTTCAATAGCTCCAATTTCAAATCATTGTTATATTATATTGTATAGCTGCTTCACAATTTTGCTGTTTAAAGTGCCAGTGGATAACTGTACTAGTTAGCATTGATTAGTGTGCTTGGTTGCCATCTGCCAGATTAGGGTCTGTGTTATAATGGGCATGGGTGGTGTCAGCCATAGACTCAATGTGCAACCTAGAGCTGTGAGGCGAAGATGAGAGGCATAGGTCCTGAGCACAATGCACAGAGACTAGTCACTATTCTGCCTTGGTGAGTATGTAGTGATGTCGAAGATGAAGGTAGAGTATCCTCAAGAAAAGACACTTCAAGGTCAAGTGGTTCGAAGGAGGAGCAAGGGGAGTGAGAGGGTCAAAGACATAATAGATTGCTATCTCAAGTAGGCTCAAGCTAAGGTTACACTGCTTATACTATGCCCTTTGTATATGTAAGAGTCCTGTGCACAGACCAGGCAGTGCTACAGCTCGATAAGAGAGATATCCAAAAAGGGGTAACTTGGAGATAAGAGAAATGAGTCATGCACAGCGTGAAATGAGTCAGAAGGCTGTGCATGATAGAACTACATAAAACATGATGGAATATATGAGTCACAGATAAGAGATAAGGGAAATCACAGCCATGATGCTGACTAATTGAAGGGCTGTGCGCATTTATGTAATATAAGGTGGAAAGAAGTGAGAGCAAAGAAAAAGAAAAAAAAGGGGCCAGTCATAACAGTCTGTCTCTGGTTAGTGTATTTGATGCTTGATTAGCACTTGGTTAGTGTGTTTCATGCTTGGTTAGTGCCTGGTTACTGTGCCTGGAATAGTATAGTAACAAAGTGTAGCAAAATATATAAAGAAGTGTAGCAAAAAGACTTAGAAATATTTGTGTTGTGTTGCTAACATAAAATTCCCACCCTTAAAGTTAAAAAAAGCACACATGCTTACAAATGATAAAATTGAAACTCAGCAGCCACAAAGTATTTAAACTCAGCAGTCTGCAATTTTAATTCCCACACTCTCTCTTTCCTCAACCACTATCATCTCTCTTCTACACTGCCACATTCTATTTATATGTACTTTAACATTTGACATCTATCATCTGTCTTCTATTGTCCTGGACATATGTAGCTTTCTTAAGTCTGAGATGATAATTATATACTTACTTTATTTGATGATTATTTTAGCCTCCTTTTTTGATGGTGTAGTTTGGTAAGTCTATTCTTACTACTTTATACCCATTATCATTACTAACTTTTCTTTTATCTAGTGTATATTATGTAGTATTTGTATACATTGGTAGACTATTTGTATATATACATATAAGTATAAATATATTTGAATAACTATTTTGACATACAATCTGAATAAATTTAAGGAGATTTAAAGGTGTCTAGAAGAAGCTGGAGGATACTGGGAAGATCTGGAGGGGTCTGGGACAGCCTGGACAGAAATAGGGGTTATAGAAGGTGCTGGTATAGTCTGGGACCAGCTGAACAAAGCTAGCCAGTTAGGTACCTTGCTGGAGGGTGTTACGACAGGTGCAGGTAGCATCAGTCATAGACTCGATGCACAACCTAAAGCTGTGAGGTGAAGATGAGGGGCATAGGTCCCAGGCGCGATGCATGGAGACTAGTCACTACTCTGCCTTGGTGAGTATATAGCAACATCGAAGACGAAGGTAGAATATCCTCGAGTGAAGACGCTGTGAGGTCAAGTGGTTCAGAGGAAGAGCAGAGGGGAGCGAGAGGGTCAAAGATGCAATAGATTGCTATTTCGAGTAGGCTCAAGCTGAGGTTACACTGCTTGTACTATGCCCTATTTATATGTAAGAGTCCTGCACACAGACCAAGCAGTGCTACGGCTCAATAAGAGAGGAATCTAAAAGGGGTAACTGGAGATAAGGGAAATAAGTCATGCACAGTGTGAAATGAGTCAGAAGGCTGTGCACGATAGAACTACATGAAATACAACAGAATGTATGAGTCACAGATAAGAGATAAGAGAAATGCACAGCCATTTAATGCTGACTAAGTGAAAGGCTATGTGCGTTTAAGTAATACAAGGCAAGAGAAGCAAAGAGAGAGAGAGAAAAAGGGGCTGATCATAACATTACCCCCTTAGTAGAGTCGAAACCCTAGTGAGACCATCTTTCTACAAACCACAGCAAGACCCAATAGGTGACCCACACATGTTGCTTTCTCCGACAGAGTTAAAGCAAAAATCATCGTCCTCATTTAATGTTGGCAGGAATCTAGGTGGAGGTATTGGAAGTGCGTGGCCAGAGTGCTAAGAGCAGCTGGAAGTGCAGGAAGTGTGGGACTGAAAGGATCCCTGGGATTGGTGAGGTATTCGTGGAGCACACTGCGCTCATCATTGGTGGGGTCCGAGGATTGGAGGGTGTGGGCATGTAGGGGAATGTCGACTGAGATCACTGGGGTTGGGGTGTCTGTGGGCGGCTCGAGGACAGGGATGATATATACAGTGCCAGGGCTAGGAGGCATACTGTCTGTTGCCAGCACCACAGCATCCTCATGATGAGGAGCATGGGCCAATGATGGAGAAGGAGTACATAGCAGCAAAGCAAGATGGTCCTCTGTAGGAGGTACTAAAATGGACAGAGAAGAGGGAGATGAGAGAGATATGGTAGAGACATTGGACATGGTAAACGAGAAGCGAAGAGGTGAGGGGGTGAAGATGATGGAGGGCATAGTGAGGCGAGAAAGCTATTGCTTTGAGGGAGAGAAGGGCTTCGGGTAGAGGTTCTTATACTCCTGGAGGGTGGACTTCATGTTTTTCAAGTTCTGTTCTAGAACCCAGGAGTCTTCTTTGGTGGTATAGCCCTTCCATTGGATCAGGAACATGCAGGAGTGGGGTGTTTCTCTGTGGCATAGAACCTTCTCAATCTCATATTCTTCTTTGCCTTCTATTAGCTCTGGGGGTGGATCTGGGAAGTTTGGGCTGTGGATGCTGTTTTCGTGATAGGGCGATAAGAGAAAGCATGGAACATGGGGTGGATTTTCCATGTCACTAGGAGTCATAGTCTATAAGTCAAGGGGAATAGGACATCTGTGATAATGAAGGATCCTTCCCTTTTTGGTGTGAATTTTGAGTTTGTGATGTGGTGGTTAAGATTCTTTGCCTCTAACCACACCTTGTCTCCTTTGATGAATGGGGTGAATGAGCAGTGTGTTTGGGATGCCATTACCTGGTGTGTGAGTTCATGGGTGGCAAGTGCCTCATTCCTTGCTACAGACAGGGCCTTGAGGCATTCTTCCAGGGCTGGAAGTGGTGTTTCTGCTAGTATGGTGGAAAGAGCACGAGGTTCAAAGCCATACATGAGGTAGAACGGAGATTTGCCAGTGACAGAGTGGGGGCAGTGGTTGTGTGTGAACTCTGCATAGGTGATATGATCAGCCTATACAGTCGGGTTATTTCCACAGAAGATGTGAAGGTACATTTCAACTTTCTGGTTGATGCATTCAGTTTTGCCATTAGATTGGGGGTGATAGGCAGTGGATAGCGAGAGGTCATACTTCAAGAGTTTTCCGAGTTCTCGAGTGAAGGTGGATGCGAATTGTGGGCCTCAGTCTGAGATGATTTTATCGTAGAGGCCCCAGCGACGGTATACCTTGTGGAAAAAGAGGGTTGCTACTTCCTTGGCAGTGATGTGTTTCTTCATGGGGTAGAGAATTACCCCCTTAGTAAGCCCATGTTCGACCATGACCAATAGGCTATCAAATCCATTAGACAAAGGTAGGTCAGTGATGAGGTCACAAGAGACTTGTTGGAATGGGCGGGAGGCAAGAGACTTAATTGGAGAGGGTGAAGGAACAGTGTGATGGATGTTAGCCTTGTTCTGCTGGCAGGTGGCACATCCTTCGATGTAACGTCAGACTTGAGTGGTGAGGCTGGGCTACCAAAAGTCGTGGGCAACAAGTTGATGGGTTTTCAGATAACTGGGGTGGCCGGCGGAGGGGTGGTTATGGGCTCGCATGATAATGGCAAGGCAGTCAGGCTCAGAGACATAGATGTGGTCATAATAGCAAAGGAGATTTTCCTTGAACTGCCAATCGGAGAGGCAGTTGCAGAGGTTGGAGGCAGTAATGGGTCTTTCGAGGTTAGTGCGAAGGCAGGTGACAAGTTCATCATCGGTGGAATGTTTCTGGATGGCAGTGGCGAGGACTGAGTCAATGATGCAGACAAAGAGAGTTTTGGGGAGAAGAGTGATGGCTTGGTTGTCAGACTCAGACGAGAGTCTGTCAGGCCAATGGAAGAGGGCATCAGGGCCAGAAAGGAGGAAACCAGGGACATGAGTCATCTTGAGATCGAAATCTGCAAGGTCGAGGAGCCAACATGCCTGGCAGTGATTGAGATCTTGGGGTTGATGGAAGTACATCAGGTTCTTGTGGTCAGTAAAGACCTGGACTTGGTGTTGTGAGCCATGGAGGTAGTGGCACCATGCTTTGAGGGCTTGAATGATTGCGAGGAGCTCTCTGTTGAAAATGTCATAGTTTTATTCTGCAGGGGAGAATGATTGGGAGAGATAAGAACAGGGGTGCCAATCCCCATTTGAGTTAGTTTGCAGGAGAATAGCTCCGGTGGCGTCTTGTGATGCATCGGTGGCTACAGCAAAGGGTCTAGAAAGATCCAGGAGACAGAGGATGGGTTGTGAGAGAAAGAGCTTCTTGAGCTCATCGAAGGAGTTTTGGCATTGGGGAGTCCAAAGCCATGCAGCAGTTTTCTTGGTAAGGTTGATAAGGGGGCGGGCGACATCAGAATAGGAGGGTATGAAGCACTGGTAAAAGTTTGTGAATTCGAGAAATGAGCACACGTCCTTAACTTTCTTCGGGACTGGTCACGAAGCGATTCTGTCGAGCTTGATGGGGTCCATAGCAAGTTCACCTGATTTGACAATCATTCTGAGGTACTCCACTTCTGGAGTGAATCAGCAAACTAACTCTATCTGTCCAACTCTGGACAGCTCTGTCCAGAGCTGTCCAGAGTTGGACAGACAGAGTTAGTTTGCTGATGTGGTGAATTTGCATTTGCTGAGGCGTAGATGAAGATCTAGTTCCATCATTCGTTGGAGGACATGGCGGGTGCATTCAGTGTGGGATTTGTTGTCAGGGGAGAAGATAAGCAAGTCATCCATATAGATGACAAGCCATCCTTTGGTGATCATGTCTCTGAATGAGTCATTTATAAAACGTTGAAAAGTCGAGGGGAAGTTGTTCATGCCAAAGAACATGACCATGGGTTCGAAGAGGCCCTTGTGAATAATGAAGGCACCTTTCCACTGGTGACCATCCTTAATGCGTACATTGTTGTATCCCTACCAGACGTCGAATTTGGTAAAGACATTAGCTCCTTTGAGCTTGTCAACTAGGTCGGAGATGAGGGGCAGGGGGTATGCATCGCAGATGGTGTGTTCATTAAAGTACCAGTAGTCTTGGCATGGACGAAGTTTGCCATCTTTTTTCTTGATGAAAAAGAAAGGAGAAGCCTGTGGGGACTTGGAGGGGCAAATTTTCCTGGAGTGAAGATTTTCATCACGGAAGGCTTCGGTCACCTTTTGTTCTTCTGGAGACAGCAGGTAGATTTTCCCAATCTTTGGGACAAAGGACTTGTCGAGGTTAATTTCATGGTCATAGAGGCAAGATAGGGGAAGGGACTCGCAGTCCTTTTCCTCAAAGACTTTGGCAAAGTCTGAGTACTCCAGGGGTAGGGAGATGTCCTGAGTCTGAGTTCCTGCTTTCTCGGCAAGTTTGGTTGCTTCGAAGTAGTGGACAATGGTGGCTGAGGGCAGAATATATAATTCTTCTCTGGTAATGTGGTTGATAGAGTAATGGCTAAGGGTCTAATGTTGCCATTGCTTTTCTGACTGGATATCCAGGTATGCATGCAAGTGTCTGTGAGTTTCAGGTGTCATGTTGACACACCGAATCAAAGTTTCCCCGAATTCTTAGAGAGGTGGGGCGCAGTAGTGGAAGTTGTGTCACTTTTGATCAGCAACATAGGCATGGTATAAGTCCGCGGATTGGTTGAGGACTTCAGGGACAGAGATGGTCTGTTTTTCCCAGTTGATCATGGGGTTGGCAAGATGGAACCAGGAAAGGCCAAGGATGACATTTTCCTTGCCGCAGTTCATGAGGTAGAAGAGCACCTTTTGGGTGACTCCTTCCCCAATGGAGATGTAGAGCTTGGTGGAGAACAAGATGTCTCCATTTGAGTTTGCAGATTAGTCCACGTTATGAACATGGATTGGTTGCTCAAGGTGGGTGCGAGGGAGGCGATGTTTTCAGGCAAAAGCCCAGTTAAGGCAAGATATTTCTGCTCCAGAGTCAATGAGAGCAGGGGAATCGATGACTTTCATAGTGTGTGAGGGTATCACGAGCTGAATAGAGATATGCATAGCTCTATTTGATGTGGATACTAGTACAGGCGCACAAGAAACAAGACATTGGGGAGGTACTTGCATTGAAGGAGTTCTCCCTTTCAAAAATCCTTTACCCCTACTGCCTCTACATGGATGTCTTCATTGTTGTCTTCATCCATAAGATCGGATATCTCTTCTTCAGCTTTGGTGACCTTTCGGTTGGTTTTGGGGCATGGGGGAAGGTCTTTGAAGGTAGGGCACTTATTGAAAAAGTGGCCCAATTTTCAGCAGCAGAGGCAGAGTCCTTGTTTGAAGCAGTGTTCTCACTCTTCGGGGGTGAGTTTCAGAATGCAGATAGCATCCACATCCATGGCATTGGGATCTTTGTCATGGGGAGTCTGCATGGAGTGGGGGATGAAGGTGGAGGTTGAGGAATGCTTGTGCTGTCAAGCAACAAGCTTTGCACATTTGTGCTGGTCATTGAGATGAGAGGCATTCTTAATCCAGTCATCAATGGTGGTGGGGATAGTATCCATAAGGTACATTTTTTCTGAGAGCAAGGGGAGGATGCCCATGGAGAAGTAATGATAGATTGTTGCTGCCTCATTGAGCTCCACCAAGCTGACCTGATTGCAGAACTCTGAGATGTACTGGCTGAAGAAAACGGGCATGCTCAGGCGCAGGGGACGGGGCACGAACGAACAACTCTATGATTAGGTAATTCGACTATTTGTAACACGAGGCTGATTTCCAACATGTGCTCTCAGACGAAGCGTATGTAGTCCATATGTAAGGTAGTAAAGCAAATGAGTAGGCGGGGCTAAATGACATGAGTGAAAACAGCTGCTGTCTCGTTTTGTGCCTTCTGTGGGCAGTGCGACTGGTAATGGCCTTTTTCACTGCAGTTGAAACAAGTAATGTCCGAAAGTAGATGGTGTCTCTGGTTTTGGTGAGCGAGCAGAGCAGAGTTGCCATTTTCATAGTAGTTCTCAGGGTCCGTGTGCATCTGGCGAGCTTCCTCGTTCATGAGGTGGGTGATGACCAAGTCAAGGGTGAGGTCATCTGAAGAAATGGAGTCGAGCACGACAATGAGATTGTCATAAGCGGGAGGAAGTCCAACAGTTAGGACAAGGATAATGTCTTCATCAGACACATCTACTTTAATCTCCTGTAACTGGAATGCAACTCGGTGCACTTCTGTGATCCATGCTTGCAGAGATGTTTTGTTGTCCTTGCGAAGCGTGAGAAATTTGTGATGGAGAGCAATGCAGGTGGCGAAACCATGAGCGTGGTGAACGGTTTCGAGACTAGTCCAGATGACATACGGATTGCGATCACGAATGTGTGAGAGTTGGAATGGCTCAACATGAAGGATGATTTCAGCACGAGCTTCAGCCTGTTTCCTCAGGAAATCCTTCACCGCCTTTGAATTCGGACTCCCATTTGGCATTGTCTTCATACCATCAACATATTCCAATAGGCTTTTTCTGGTCAAGAGGGCCTCCATCAACAGGCTCCATTCATAGTAATTATTTTCATCTAGCTTTGCAAACGAGGTTGATTCCGACAGCATGACGTGATGACACAAGGATGGTCCAAACAGTGAACAGCAGAGACGGAGGGTGAAACCAAGAGCAAGCAAGCGAGTAGAAGCGAGAACGATGGAAAATGAGAAAAGTCGAGTGTGAGTGACAAACGAGCAACTGGATTTGGCCCCAGCAGGCAAAACAAGCAAATGGCAACAAACAAGCGACAAATGAGTGACTGGATTTGGCCCCAGCAGGCAAAATGAGTGAATGAACGAACGAACGAACAGCAAGAGAACAAGCAGCTGAGCAAAGGCTACTGCTCAGGGCTCATAACCTGAAGAAAATGGGCGCGCTCAGGTGCAGGGGACAGGGCACAAATGAACAACTCTATGATTAGGTAATTCGACTATTTGTAATGCGAGGCTGATTTCTAACACTGGCTGAGGGAAGGTTGGAAGGTCCCATCATGTCGCTCATTAACACAATAGGTAGCCAACCAGGTTAGGGCATTGGCGGCGGTGTTTGGGCTCTCGAAGTGGGCCTTAAACTTCTTGATAAACTTGTCCCAAGACTCTAGGGTCATATTGGTTCCTTGCATGCTTTCTTCTATGAAGGTATCAGCCCAGGTGAGGGCACTCCCATCATTCATGAATGACAGGGCAAATCCTATCTTCTTTTCATTGGTGGAGTAGACATCGATGTTTACAGCAAGGTACAGTGACCTCAAAAACCCTTTCCATACTAACCCCAATGGCAGTGCATGCAGTGCACTGCCAATCACTGTGGGAATTTCGCTTAGCTTTGGTGGGGATATAAATAGAAAATACTCTTGGCTACAAAATCGCTTCCTGGGTCATGTGATGTGGTTCACACACTATATAGATATGACCATTCTAAGACAGCCATGTCATGGAAAGGGTTTTTGAGCTTTTGAATTTACAGGGGTATTTGGATATTATTAGTACTTGGTATAGCCTCCTTTTGCTCTAAGCACTGCCTGAACCCTTCTAGGCATGCTTTCAATCAATTTCTGACACTCCTCAACTGGTATTCTATCCCATTCCACCTGAACTCTTTCCCATAACTCATGAATTCCTCTAGGAGGGTTTCCATGCTCTGAAAGCCTCCTTTTCAGCCATTCCCACAGATGTTCTATAGGGTTCAAGTCAGGAGACTGTGCAGGCCAAACCATTGTCCCAAATTCCTGCTCTTCTAGCCACTTCTTGACCTTCTTGCAGGTGTGCTTGGGACTATTATCTTGCTAAAAGATGGTATCAGGAGAATGAAAACCATAATACTCCAGTGTTTGCTGGAGTTCATCCTTCAAAATATAAAGGTAGAGGTCTCCATCCATCCTACCATCAATCTTGGAAGCAAATCCCACTCCCTCCCAAGTCATACAGCCCCACATCATCAAAGAACCCCCTCCAAACTTGAGGGTCCCATCTACTAGCCTATCACTAAGCCCTTTACCTGATCTTTTCCAAGCCCATTTGTGCCCATCTGACCCAAGGTGATTGATTTTGGTCTCATCAGACCATATTACCTTTTTCCAGTCCTCTATAGTCCAATCCTTATGAGCATAAGCAAAATCCAAATGAGCCTTGCAATGTCTAGCTGAGAGAATAGGGTGTTTGGACTTGACCACAGCCTTCATACCAGATTTCTTCAAGTGAAGACAAACAGTACTGGCAGAGAGAGGCTGATTGATGATATTGGAAAGAGCTTTAGTGACTTGAATAGCATTTTCAGCTCTGCCAGAGGTAATAACATGCTGGGCATAATGAATATTGGTAGGGGAAAGTTTGGAGGGATGACCTCCAGTGGCTCTAGAAGTGGCAGAGCACTTCTTGGAGCGAAGTTTGGATATAGTAGAAGGGCTTACACCAATTTCCTTAGCAACAGCTTTATCAGAGAGGCCAGCATCAAGCAAAGAAAGAATGGTGTTTTGCTGAGTGAGAGAGAGGGATTTAACCATGATGGCAGTTGAGAAACAAGGAGTGTGTGAACTTTTTTAAACTCAGACATGCTGTTTACATGCATATATTTGTCCCTACAAACAAACAATAACAAATATTCAATGATTTGGCTGAGATTCTAGTTATGATTTCAAAAGCTCAAAAACTCTTTCCATGACATGGCTGTCTTAGAATGGTCATATCTCTATAGTGTGTGAACCACATCACATGACCCAGGGAGCTATTTTGTAGCCAAGAGTATATTCTATTTATATTCCCACCCAAGCTAAGCATAATTCCCACAGTGATTGGCAGTGTGCTGCACGTACTGCCATTGGGGTTTGTATGGAAAGGGTTTTTGAGGTCACTGTATACCCGCCAGGTGAAGCATCTGGCTATCGCCGACGCTTTGGCTGAGGAGCTTCCTCGACTTTTTGTCATTCTGCATCCACTCAGCTTCCTTTGCCGGATCATTGTCCGGTTTTGGTGTGCGCTCAATGACATGATCGTAAACATTATGTACATTAAGTACATCTGTCATACGAGTCTTCCACGCAAACCAATTGTTTTCGCCGAGCGGCT